>LPNX010547587.1:513909-565098 GCA_001517045.1 Pseudotsuga menziesii | reverse complement strand
GGGGGGGGGGGGGGGGGGGGGGGGGGGGGGGGGGCATTGGAGTATCAATACAACCCCATGGTATAACTATCACACCTATAGGAATATAAAAATGTGGACTAACCACCATGCCTAATGATAGGGCCTTGTGCTGGGTTTCAAATGTTCATCAACATTTGCAAGTTTTGGTGTAACAACAAAGCTATTATTGTTATTGTTTTTTATGTGGATGATCTTATTATCACTGGCAGCCAACTTCTTCTAATTCAAAATATGAAAAATGAACTTCAAAAGCAGTTTGAAATGAATGGTCTCGATATATTGCACTACTTCTTGGGTATTAAAATTTGGCATATGGAAGATGGTATTCTTCTCTCTTAGGTGAAGTATGCTACATATTTATTGGCTCGTTTCCACATGAGTGATTGTAAACCTCCTCCTACGCATTTTTAGTCCAGTGTAAAGTCAACTGTTGAGTGTACTACTCCTCTTGTTGATGCTACTCTTTATCGATCGCTTTCCGGAAGTTTGATATATTTAACTCACAACATATCAGATCTCACTTTTGCCATCAGTATGGTTTCACAGTTCATGCAACAACCTCATGAAATTCATTGGAAGTCAGCCAAGAGAATTCTGAGATATTTACAGGGGACATTGTATTATGGTGTTTTTTATTCAAGCAGTGCTATAATTTTACTTTCTGGTTATACAGATTCTGACTGGGCAGGTGACAGTTTTGATCGATGGTCAACTGCTCATTATATATTTCAACTTGGTTCAGGTCTAATTTCTTGGTCCAGCAAAAAGATGAATAATATTTCTTTATCATCATCTGAAGTAGAGTATGGAGCATCCAAAGAAGAAACTAAAGAAGAAGTTTGGTTACGACATGTTCTCACTGAGCTTGGTCTGGTTCTGAAATCATCCACTATGTTGAAATGTGACAATCAGGGTGCTTTTGTTGAAGATCACTTACAGAGTTTTTATCTGGATTTGAATATTTTAAATGTTGAACATGAATATGTTGTTTGCATACTTTTTCAATATACTTTTGAACCTAAAGCATCTTCATGTGTTAGGATTATAATCCTCCCTTGTCCAATTTGGTCAATTATGTCTAAATTTGGTCATATGTCTAAATCAGGAGTCATGTCTAAATCGGGAGTCCATCTAGTTTATTTTTAGTCACTAGCACCATTAGGTCCACTTGACCTAATTGGGGCACATGTTCTAGTTACTAAAGTGTGGGGAGCACTAATTGAGGACTAATGCCACTAATTTCACTTGCATGCATTAGTTTAGGATCCTCCTAGATCAATCCCTACAATTTAGGAGTCACTGGGAGTGCTGGAACCAACCTTCTTCAGTTGAGTTCAGTTAGTGACTAGTTAAGCATAGTTAGGAGTCAGTTACATTTAGTTACATCCAGTTACACTCAATTAGCACCAGTAATTAATTGATTGCATGTGGGAAGGCCCAATTCCTCACCTACCACACTCAATTAGGCTAGTTAATTGATTCTAACTGACTGTTGCTTTGATTGAGGCAACTGGGGATAACTAGTTGAGCTCCGATAACGATTTAGTCATGTCCAGTTATCCATGCAGTAAGGTAGAGTCATTCAATTTGAATTCCTCTCTCATGCATTTGAATTGACTGATTATTAATACAAGTGTATTACATTGTACTTATTATCTAATTACTTTTTTGTTTAATGAAAGCATTCACGATTACAATCGATTTTTGCACTGTTTCATTCTTCAATTGTTGAGTAAATTGTGTGATATATCTTGTGAGTTGTGTGTTTTTACATATATCTATGTGCTCAATTTAATATGGTATCATAGCCTTGGTGGACAAGGCACTTATCCTCCTCATATCTCCTACTAGATCAATTTTGAGCAAAATTGCTCCTTCCAGCATTGCACCAGAAGAAGAAGGTTTACCACTTAATACCCCATGTAAAGGAATTGTTGATCAAGCTTGCTTGATCAAATATGCTGGCTGTGATGAAAACATGAAATGTGCAAGCTGTCCGACCTTACTTTGTCTTTTCTATTTTTGCAGGTACAACTTCCAATGGATTCATCAGTTCCTCTTCTCACATTCACAAACTATTCAGAATGGAAGGTGAAGATGATTGCATCTTTAAAGAGACAAGGTCTCTATGAGGTGTCTATTGGAATCACTGGAGATTCCTTTGAGAGTGAGAATGATTGTTTGAATGAATGTGATGCAGCTTTTGGAACAATGACACTGGCTCTTTCTTGTATCTTGTGCTACCTTAGTAGATCTATTGAATTCCCAAAGGATCTTTAGACAAGATTGGACAGAACCTCTGGAAATATTGATGAGAATCATAATAGCACTTTCGAAAGCAAATCCATAAACATAAGAATTCTTGATCCAAAATGATCAGCCTCCACTCTCTCTGATGAATTTGTTCAAAATGAAGAAGAAGCAAAGTCCTCCTCTAGTGATTTTCCTTTGAATTCTGTGCAAACTTTGCTAGTAATTGCTTCCGAAAGTGAAGAGAAACTTGATTTCTATCCCTCTAATGTTGCTGCTGGTGTGAAAATATGTAATAGGTTGGATATTTTGGGAAAAATATCATATTACCATAGTGATCCATTCACTCCCCATGATCTAGATCTTCCAGCAAATTCCTGGAGGATTGCATGCACCAAAATTCAGAATTTTGAAGAAGAAGAAAACTGTGCATCTACCGTCTCGGTGGACCATACTCTTGGATATGATATGAACCTTATTGGATCTGATATAATATTATGTATATCTGATCTGATATTACTTGGTTCAATATTTTAGTTTCATAAGATTTCAGTATTACTTGTAGTTGTTCTCATTAATTTTGTGAAGAAACAAGTATCGCAAGTCTCCTTCAAAACTGCTGCTGGGGATTTGATTTCATTTCATAGTTTTGGATCTGATATGAACCCATTTAGATCTGATTTAATTTATGATGTGATATTATTTGGTTCAAATTTTAAATTCCAAGAGCTTTTATTCATGCTTGTAGCTGCTCTCACCAATTTCGGGTTGAAAAATCAAGTGCCTCAATTCTTCTTCAAATTTACTGCTGGGGATTTGGTGTTAGTTTCCTCTTATGAGGTTGCTGATATTTTATTTTGTGATTCATTAGCTATTTTTGAAGCTATATAAGATTCTTGAGATCAATAATTCACTCTCCATAGTCCCAGGGAATCTCTACCTTTGGTCACATGCTCATCTCCTCACAGAACTAGTAAAGAGGAAGACATTTTGTATCCTCTTGGACACTCGCTCCTAAAATTTGGGGATGTTTTTAACACTCATGGTTTTATGTTCATCGCTGAAACATATCAGTTTCTTGAGTGTTCCTCACATGGTTTGAATCCTCAAGAACATTTTCTCACTTATTAGTTGATTTCAGTTGCTCTACATGGGTCCAGTCTTCATCCAGTAGCTGCCTATATTTCTGATTTAGTTGAGCATATTATTCTTCTTCCAAAGAGGAAGATTCCTATAGAAATAATGATGAAGAATTTGAAAATCCAGGCCCCAACATACCTATGCACAGAAGAACTAGATTGATCCTGATTCTACCTGCTTAATTAGAGGGGGGGGGGGTTTCCCATGCGGTTTTTTCCCTAGCTCCTTATATTGAGCAGTTAGTTTACTTTGCTTTAACTGTAATGGGTGACCTATGGTATTAGTTACCAGGGCCCACAAATGTCCAAGTTATCATTCAGGGGGGGTGTTAGGATTATAATCCTCCCTTGTCCAGTTTGGTCAATTATGTCTAAATTTGGTCATATGTCTAAATCAGGAGTCATGTCTAAATCAGAAGTCCATCCAATCTATTTTTAGTCACTAGCACCATTGGGTCTACTTGGCCTAAATGGGGCACATGTTCCAGTTACTAAAGTGTGGGGAACACTAATTGGGGCCTAATTCCACTGATTGCACTTGCATGCATCATTTTAGGAGCCTCCTAGATCAATCTCTACAATTTAGGAGCCAATGGGAGTGCCAGAACCAACCTCCTTCAGTTGAGTTCAGTTAGTGACTAGTTAAGCCTAGTTAGGAGTTAGTTACATTCAGTTAGCACCAGTCATTAATTGATTGCATGTGGGAAGGCACAATTCCTCACCTACCACACTCAGTTAGGCTAGTTAACTGATTCTAACTGACTGGTGCACTGATTGAGGCAACTGGGGAGAACTAGTTGAGCTCTGATAATGATTTAGTCATGTCCATCTATCCATGCAGTAAGGTAGAGTCATTCAATTCAAATTCCTCTCTCATGCATTCTAATTGACTAGTTATTAATACAAGTGTATTACATTGTAATTATTATCTAATTACTTTTTTTATTAATGAAAGCATTCATAGCTACAAGCCATTTTTGCACTGTTTCATTCTTCAATTGTTGAGTAAATTGTGTGATCTATCTTGTGAGTTTTTTGTTTGTCCACAAATCTATGTGCACAATTTAATATCATGGTACTTTAGTTTGCAAGCTAATTCAATAGTAAATTGGGATGGTTTTGAAAAGGCATTCTTAGGTAAATTTGGCAACCAGAAAATTGTAGCCACTCTCATGAAAGAGTTACTGTCTATGAGGATTGGAAATAAAGAAAAGGTCCAAGAATTTAATAAGAGATTCACCACTTTATTGAATAGTTTTATTACTACAACAAAACTAGATGAAGAGTCTCTAGTATAATATTATACTACAACACTTTATATAACAATAACAATGTTTGTAAAAAGGTCTGGTAAAGTTACATTGGTAGAAAACTATGAAGAATCCAAGAAAATAGAGGCAGATCTGGATAGTATAGCAAGGCATACTCTAGAACCTGATTTGAAACATAATACAAGAAAAATTCTTTTGTTGTTAACTAAACCCAAACAAGAACACTCTAATGACCTAGATAATGTAGTGAAAATGGTGCAGAATTTGTCAAACAAGGTAGTGGAATTGGAAAAGGATAAGGGAGTTAGTTCTTATAGAAATCCTTTCAACCCTTATTATAAGAAAAGGGAAGAGAGTGAACAACCCCAACCACCTGTACATAATTCTGCTATTTTAAACTTTAATGAAGTGGGCATGGACAAGGTTTATACTTTTCACCAAGAACATCATTATGAAAAAAGTTGTCCACAGTGGATTAATTCAATGACTCTAGTTATGAATAATTTGTTAGATTCCTATCTAGCAAAACTTGAAGAAGAGAAAGCCCAAACTAAGAAGCCATAAAAAAAAAATGAGGAAACCACTATGGTATTATGGGATTGGGTGCCTACTTTGGGGATTAGTGAAGATGAACATACTGAGGGAATTAAAGTCTCATCAGTTAATGTCATGACTAGAAGTAAAGGCCCAGTAGTGGATGAAAGTTTGTTACTACCCAAAATAAATATGTTTAAAGAAAATGTGAAGAAAATTCTCAGTACTACTCAAACAACACCTAAACCTAATCCAGTAAAGTTAAAAGAGACAATCCCAATAGTTAACTAGTCAATGAAGACAACAATTAATAAACCCATGGAAACTTTGGCAAATAAAACATAAACTACTAAAGAACAAGGAATGGGGTATGATATCATAGAAGACATTAAGAAAACAAAGGAAAACATCTCTTTTTTTGAATTGTGTAATGTTCCTTAGCAAAGGAAGAAACTTCTAGAAGCTTTTAATCCACAGCCCAACAATGTCCCAGAATCTATTGAATCTGATGATGAAGTAAATGAGGCAAGCATTGGAGGAAAATATAGATCTCAGACTTTACCTTTTCTGTTGTCATTTGAAATTTTTAATCATAATGTGCATAATTGTTTGGTAGATTCTGGGGCTTCATCAAATGTCATGCCACTTTCAATATGTAAAAAGATTAATGGCCAACCTACACCATCCCCATCTCAGATAGTTCAACTAGAAAAATATGTCGTTAAAGTCATTGGGGAAATTAAAGATGTTTTGATTCGATTATCTACAGATCCCAATGTTTTTCAATTTATAGATGTTATGGTAGTAGATATACCAGAAGCATATGGGTTAATTTTAAGTAGGGAATGGTCAACGAAACTAAATGGTTACTTTGCAACTGATTGGTCTCACATGTGGATTCCATACAATAATGATCAAAACCAAATTAAAATACTGAGGGAACTAGCCATGAAATATAGTGTAACTCGGTTAGAATGGAAGAATGAACCTATGAACTTCTTGTCTTAATTTTGGGAAATCACCTTTGGAGCTTGAACTAGAAAATCATCAAGCTAAACAAACCAGTTGTGAATCGGACACATAGTTCGATATCCTTCAATTCTCACAGGATGATGATATTGATTGAAATATATTGTATTTAGAAGATAAGTTTTGTATTTTATATTTTGATGTACAATGTACAAATGACACTGCTGAGTATGAAGCTCCAGGTCTGAAAAGGGCTATTGAGTTAAATGTAAGAGATATGAAATTTTTTGGTAATCCAAGAGAAAATCCTTTTCAGCAACAAATCAGAGCAACACACCCTAAACTGGAGCCTTTGATCCAAAAAGAGCTGAGGAAGCTTGGTTTTGTTATCATGTAGTACTTTTCCTAGGATCTAGAAACCCTTGTACATAAATAAACTTGCTGTTATTGATTTTTTTTTCTAGTTTGTTTATTTTCCTATTTGTTTCACCTTATTTCATAGCCTTAGTTTGTTTTATTTTAATAAGCTAGCTCAATGATTGGTGCTTGGAAGTATAGGCATCTGATTAAACTCAAAATATTTGGATGTCAGGAATTGCTTAAGGGAAAGAGAGAATGGAAAAGTTTGATCATAATGACATTCTTTAACTATTGACAGACGATTGAAAGGGAAGCTAGTCTTCAAGCTCACATTTGAGTCATTATAACCCTTGTGAAATAACCAAGACTCTTGAGGACTGGAGTAATATCTTGGGGTTTCATCCATTCTCACATTAATACCTGTATTAGGAAGCATATCATGATGGACCCATGGAAAGGAAGCAGGTCTGATGGATGTATGGTATTCAAAATGATCCCATTGCTACAAATAAAAAAAAGGTCAAAAGGATTAGATGGAAAATTAAATTTTCTGAAACATTTAGTTTTCAATTAAAGAAATGACGCCAAAGAAATAAATCATTAGACCAAAAGGGCTGTCAAAACAACAAATATCAGCAAGCTTATTCTCCTTCCATGAGCATGATAAGAAGAAAAAAATTGTCACTCACACAAAAGGACATTGTGGATGGAAGAACTTGTACCAAATTCTCAAAGTAAAAGAAGCAATCAAGGAAGACTCAAAAGACTTTTTCAGTCATAAAGAAAGCATCAAAAGAATGTTAATAGAATGGGAATGAGAACAAATGAATACATCTGTCTTACTCTGTTACAATCCTTTGGAGTCTTATCTGATGGCATCTCAAAGATAGGGGGTAAAATGAACTTCATACTCTGGACCCAAGAGAGTTATCAAGACACTGAACTCTTGGTTACCCTACACCCAAATAAATTGTATCAAATGTGATGCTTGAAAGTCTCATCCTTGAATACATCTGGTTTAAAGAAATATCGAGAAATATATTTTAAGTAATCATTGAACATTCATAGTACAATACTATATGGAAATCTTGTTGTTCAAAGAAGTTACTTTTAGAGATCTGTGTTCACCAGCTAGTTGCCAATTGTTGCTGCTGCAGTTGCTTCCCCAAATTTTTTACATTTTAGGGCCCCTCCTTCCATTTTTTTATTTTTACACTTGTTTCCCAACTAAGTTAATCCTTCCTTGTATACTTAGTCTTTCCTAGAAGCTTGAGCATAAGGATTTTCATAAGCCTGAAATGTCTTTTTTGGTAAAAAATATCGAGGCACAATCTTGGAAACATGCCTTACATAAAGGTCTGATTTTGATTTAAGATCAACGGTCGAGAATCACTCTGGCCTAGATGAATGGTTGAGAAAAGCGGAAGCAGAACGGTGGAAGTGGAAGAATTAAAGTTAACCTTTGTAAAGAGTTGGAAACCCACGTTTCGCTTTCCAAAGTATGCAATCCATAGATCAACAGCTAGGGATGAATCCACAAAGATCCAATGACCAAGAAATGGTGGGAGAAGAAGGGAAGAATCAGAAAAGCCAAGTTTTGCTTGTGAAAAAAGTTACAAATATTCCTTCTGCCTTCCGTAGTTCAGGATCCAACGGTCCAAAATCGCTCTGCACAAATCGACATTAAGGGAAAAATGGAAGCATAAAAGTGGAAGTAGAAAGGTCAATTTTCATTTGTGAAAAGGTTAGAGTTCTACCTTCCTCCTTCCGTGATCTACGATCTAACGACTAAGGATGAATCTGTACAGATCAACGGTGTGGAAAGGAGTAAAAGTGCAGAAACAAGAAACATAATATTTTGGTCGTGAAAAAATTAGAATCCCATTTGCCGACTTCTGCATAGATTAAGGATTTAGAAATATTCCACATAGATCAACGACTCTGAAAGAATCGAAAGGGCGGAAGCGGAAAAGTGAAGAAAAAAAGTTAGAAGTTTGGCTGTGTGTTACGGAGAAAAATTCCTATGGCTTGGGGTACCGCAACAGACAGACTAACCATAGAAATAAATCCTTTCCTATATGCAAGAGAAACCAAACATCTAACACTAAAGGATCTCAAAACATACCTTATTCTGGATGGTTGATGTAGATCCCCGTTGAGCTTTTCCACTCTCGCTTGTATTGATAATTTTCTCTCTCAACATTCAACAAACATGACAAGCATGCTATATAATAATGTTAGACCTACTCTAGCATATATAATCAATAAAATATAAGCATTTAAAAGCATCCATGGATTCAATACTAATTTAAATACGCATTATTGGATAGGAAAAGATATTTATATTAATATAAATAAGAGATTACAATAGTGACAACCTCTATCGGCACGTCGGTGAATCAGAGAAAATGAGTCCTCCACTTGGGCCTCCACCACTTCAATCCTCCATCTCTCAATAGCAAGTTCACAAGAAAAGGAAATCTTGGGAAGAACACAAATTTATCCAAGGGACAAAGGGATACAGACTCAAGTATAAGCTCCGGCAACAATGGACTATAGTTTTCTTGCTCTTCAATTCCTCTTTCTTCAATGTATCCAACGGGTTCCTTATATAGTGCTTCAATGGGGTAATGGAAGGTCAAATCCGAGCGATCTCAAGGCATATGGAAGGCCAAGAGACAAGTGACTCAGATCAACATCAAGGAAAACTCCAAAACTATTTGGCTTTTTGCACACATCCCGATGTACGCGGGTTTAAGGGTCAAATTCATGGATATACACGAGAATAGGTTTAAAAGTTGCATATAGAAAATAATGCATGTTTTTACATATGATATTGGAAACATGAAAGGTACAAAAATGGTCCATGGGGTCTAAAGACTCTATAGAGGGACAGTGAAGGCCATAAAGGTGTGATCCGCCATGTGTGGTAAAATCAGCTGTAACAGATGCCCCCTAATGTGTGAGGTCAGAGGGGTCATATGATGGTCGAAATACATTATAAGTCCATCCCAGGAGTGGAGTGATGAAGAACCAAGTGGAAGAACCAGCCATCCAATAGTACTATACAATAATCAAACTCTGCACATAACTTCAAGTAGATATAGCAGTCCTGGATACATAAGAGTACAATGGCCATGAATAGGCATGATACAAAATATGACATGTGTGGTCATCGCCACGTACAATATAGATAGATCAGAATCTCCATGATGAAGATATACAAAGGATCATGATCTCCATGAAAGATGAAGATATACAATGGATCAAGATCTCCATAATGGCTAGAAACATATGGCATATACTGGAATCAAGTCACGAGAGCTGAAATCTCATGAACACTGGCATGATCAAGAAGGTAGCATATATGAAATGCCACCAATCTAGAAGGTCTTCTACACAATCCTCTACGAGTACATGTCCTACTATGTGAATATAGGTGTCAAGGTCGAACATAGTAGTCCATCGTTTGATTACCAGTCATTGATGTATAACATTAACAAACGCGAGATCACCCATTGATAATGAAAATGGGAATCGAGGTACTAGAGTGCAAAATAAAAAGTGTGAATAAATGTGTTGAGGTCAAACACTTGAAAGGATCCATCGATCAGGGGACATTGACGTATTCCCAAAACTGTCGATGGTGAGAGAACCTGCCAGTGATGACTACAAGTCTCAAGGCACTAAAAAATGACTCTAGATTCCTATCCCAAAATAAATGATCTGAAGTTGATGAGATGAAATCTGCTGGAACGAGGGAATTAATGCATCCCTTAGCATCTAACATGAGGTACTCAACAAGTCTGTATAATGTGGAAGGAATCGATCATGAAGTGCACGAACCAGTATCAGTATCGGGAATGCCTGACATGCAAAGTCAAGAGAACTGAGGAATGGCCGACTTAGGTTTCAACTTCCTTCGAACAAGAGCATAAAGGTGAATGGTGACTGAATGTAGGTAGCATAGACTCGATATACAAAACTAGGACATCTCTGCGACGCAGGAGGTATCGACAGAGGCTCCATAGGGACTGGAAGCTTAACTAATAGGTGGAGATAAAATTAGATAAATGAGTACAACTCCTAAAGTCAAACTATTAACCCAACCAATGGATGTGATATACAATGCTCTGTTCGAAGCTGACACGACTCGACTGCTACTAAAGATAACATCTTTTCTTATCCATATTTTTGGTTTATTTATTTATTTTTTGGACTTTTTCAAATATTTTGAAAATCTTGAAAAAGAATAAAAGTGCTTTATAGTTACAGACTAGGAGGAGACGAGTGTCAATGGGAAAACAAACTATTCCAAGCAGTGGAATATACCTATGCTCAATGCAAGGACACATGTGTAGGATAATGACACTCAGGGGAAAGACCCCTCCTCGTAAAAATAGGGAATCAAGCTGCAAAGGATATATAAAATGGCTCTGTGTGGCTAGACATGAGACAAGCTCGGGCTATATGGCTGATAATCAAAGTCAGGGAAGCCGACATAAGGCTCAATGAGGCAGGAAAAAATCATGATAATGCAATTACAACTTGACATAAGGGAGTCCTGGGGATAAAGGCCAGCAAAAAGATCAAGAGGAGTATGAGGCTCTTGTGCAAATGGTGATACTATACAAAGGACTCCCACACCCTAAAGGGAAAAATGCCGACATGGGCACCAAATGCAACAAAGGAGCTAACTAGGGAACCCATGTATGGTCAAGATCTACCATTCACATCATGTCACTTCTAAAACAACAAGAAGGTTCTGTGACAAGATAGAATGGGTTCATACCTAAGGTTATAATGAAATGGTCATAAGGTCATGCAAAATGCACATGGATGTGAAAGCTAACATATATGCCAATTTAGACGTAATACCTAAGAGCGGCATGAACATATCAAAATAATGGTCGAAACAATGCTCAAAATGAACTCCTACATCATCAGATTAGTCCAAAAGGGTCCAAAATGGTCAGATACGGTCCAAAACTATAGAAAGGGGGTTAAAAAATTTCAAAAATTACATATAATTTGAAATTTTTACCCATTTGAGCTCAGAACTTCAAACACGAATTCCGGGAGCTTCGTCTGACAAAATTCGACACCATTTGTTCCAGGTAACTTCTCATGTCCTCCTCTTCCATTTTCATGTAAATTTTTCAATTTCCATGGTCAAATTTAATTTTTAGGCCAGTCTAAATTAGTCTTTTCGGCCCCGCCAATTCTGTCACGGAGAAAAATTCCTATGGCTTGGGGTACCACAATAGACAGAATAACCGCAGAAATCAATCCTTTCCTATATGCAAGAGAAACCAAACATCTAACACTAAAGGATCTCAAAACATACCTTATTCTGGACAGTTGATGTAGATCCCCGTTGAGCTTTTCCACTCTTGCTTGTATTGATAATTTGCTTTCTCAACATTCAACAAACAGGACAAGTATGCTATATAATAATGTTAGACCTACTCTAGCATATATAATCAATAACATATAAGCATTTAAAAGCATCCATGTATTCAATACTCATTTAAATACACATTATTGGACAGGAAAATATATTTCTATTAATATAAATCAGAGATTACAATAGTGACAACCTCTATCGGCACGTTTGTGAATCGGAGAAACTGAGTCCTCCACATGGGACTCCACCACTTCAATCCTCCATCTCTCGATAGAAATCTCACAAGCAAAGGAAACCTTGGGAAGAACACAAAGTGCTCCAAGGGACAAAGGGATGCAAACTCAAGTATAAGCTCTGGCAACAATGGACTATAGTTTTCTTGCTCTTCAATTCCTCTTTCTTCAATGTATCCAACGGGTTCCTTATATAGTGCTTCAATGGGGTAATGGAAGGTCAAATCTGAGCGATCTAAAGGCATATGGAAGGCCAAGAGACAAGTGACTCAGATCCACATCAAGGAAAACTCCAAAACTATTTGGACATTTGCACACATCCCGATGTACGTGGGTTTAAGGGTCAAATCCGCGTATATACACGAGAATAGGTTTAAAATTCATGTATAGAAAATAATGCATGATTTTAATGATGATCTTGGAAACATCAAAGGTAGAAAAATGGTCCATGGGGTTGTTGGGAACCCAATATGCAAGTTAATTACATCTAACATATGGAGTGTGCAATATTTATTGTCAACCCAGGGAAGTCTTTTATTTCAAGGATAACATGCACTATATATGCTTAAACACTGAGTTGCTATAAGTAAACAATCCTATTCTCTGCTCAGCTATGTTCATCCCAAGGATCCACTTAATCTAGTTTACCTTCTAAAGAATACAACCACAATTACCTTCTATTGTTCTTGATCTAGAATTGAAAGATTCATGAAATCACATCTAGATAAATTTTGCAGAAAATGAAATCTTGTTTACTAATGATTTACCCAACTATCTTGATCTGATTATTCTAGAAATCCAAAAGACATGAATTGAGTTAAGCTATTCTAGAAATTCAGAGTACCAGAATTGAGTTCAACTATTCTATGAATTCAAAGTACAGGAATGAAATTCTGCAACTATAAAAGCAAAGAAGCAAACTGTAAAAGATCTATGGAAACAAGAATTAAAAGATCTAGGGATGAGCAGGGCTGTTACAGCTACCACGCAGTTGCATAAAGAACAATTACTTATACATTCGACTGTCACACCATGCCACTATAGCTTTCAAGAGATGCAACTAATAACACATTGTAAATCCACAACTATTGCAGCTTACTATGAGAAAATGGAATTAACACAACATCACACAACAAAATAATTAAAATTCTTAATCTAACTCAGCAATCCCTGTGGGAAGGAGGGCCCAGCCTTCACACAAAGATGTTGGAAGTAACGCATGTTAAAGCACTGAAATTGAAGTAACTCATTGTATTAAAAAGGCAGATCAAATACACAACCTCAGTCACAACTTAGTACAATAAATTGGTTAAGAATGCAACTCCTGGCTCAAAATAGTTCCCCATATTTATACAATGTCAATCATAACATTCTATCCCTATTATTGGGCAGCCATGAAGATCTTTGATCTTCAGTTGGCCTTAATTACAACAATTGTTATAGTCGTGGCAGGATGAGAGTAGGAAATATAGGGAGACTATTAATTGACCTAGACATAATCATATCCACAGATCACAACTATACACAAGCAGCGACACACTATTTCCTTCCAAATCTATCGCATTCTGTTGCAGCTACCCTTGTACAGCTTTGCATGGAATAATATACTGAGACCGTATTCTTTGGGAAATGGTAGGATGAATGGTGATCAACTTAAGAAATTAATATCCATATTTCCCTTAGTATGTTCAACCGATTATACCTGCATTCTCTATATCTCGAAATACCTTTACAAACCATCATATATTAGCACCTTTTCAAGATAGCCTTAATTCCACAATCCTAAGTATTAATAAAATAAGACAATAATTAATCATACCTTTGTGACTTGAGGAGAAGAGTGAGGGAAAAACATATGTTTAGCATGCTCAATAGGGTAGGATAAGGCAAAAAGAGGTGAATAGGGATGGTAAAAAAGGGGCTATTTCTAGGCCCAACATCTCCCCCCAACTGTCCTATTGCATGTCCTCGTGCAACAACCTCCATTACTCTGCATCTAAATCTTGCACTATGCTTTGTTCATGGAGAGAAGAAAAGTTGTAGGGGAATTCAGGCATTCCTTCTTTTTCTATAAACCCCTCATGGACAACCCAATAATTCCAACATTTTTGCTCTTCTACCCTGGTCAATGAGAAATCCTCCCTGTATGCTTTTGCTGGCCACCAGATGAGAGGAAATTTAAATTTCAGTCCAACCCAATTAACCCCACATTCCCTTATACATCCAACATACCCCTCAATCCTGGAAAGTGCTTGTTCAAAATTTCTATAACAATAGGGGTCCCTATTTTTGAGGGTTGGAGAGGCAACCTGCCATTTGTGCTTAGTACCTTCCAAAGCTATTTGTTGATGTGTGGAAATATGGTTGGTACAAGTAGAAATAACCCCTTCTTGTAGTTCCATTATATGTTGAGTTTGGATGGGGCATGAAAGTATACTCTGGTGTCGAACAAGAAAAATACGAGGATTTTGAGGCTCACTTTGGATCCATAGATTAGAGTGGGATTCATTGTGAGAAAAGGTTTGAAAATAACTTTCCCACTGAACATGATTGCTCACAAAAGAAGCAAAATACCTCAGCTGAACATCACCTAAAAAAGGAACAAGATTCGAATGGTGGTCCAAAGGACAAGCCATCTCATGCAAATACAGCTCACACAACAAATTCTGGTCTTCAAAATTACTTCTTAGAAATGTTTCTAAGAATTTTGATGAGGTTTCTATCTCAAATGATCTTCCTTCTTTCACAGCCCTTAACTTAAACCAAATAAATTGTTCAAATAAAAAGACAGGGTAAGAGGAGGAAGGTACCTTGGTGCCCAATAGTTCCTGAGAAAGAGCATACATCTGGTCTTTTTCTGCCTGCATAGATTTGAACTTTTTCAACTCCCTCAACTCCTTCTATAGTTATTCCTCACAGAGTTTCTGGGTCATGAGTTCTTCTGCCCATTTTTCCTTCAGTCCCGTGATAGTCTTTTTATGTTCAGCGAGGGAAACCATCCCTTCTTGGTAGATTTACACCTGACTTCTCCATTTTCTTACTTCCATTCTCAAGATTGATATTTCTTCTGTAGGCTTCAGGGTTTCTTCTTCTTTAGGATACTCCTCCTTGTTAGAATCCAGATCAATAAAATTTTGAAGGGGTTCGGTCCACACCTTATCACCTGATGTGCCACATTGGACATTTTGCACTTCTGAGGTTATTTCTGGGGGTGTTGGTTCTTGTGTAATAGCTTCCCTTCTTGAATTTTTCTGCAATAGCTCCAACCACTTTTGGAGATGCTGGTTCTTGTGTAACAACATCCTCTTTCTGGGATTCTCCTATGGAAACTTTGGCAACTGATTGCGAGGATGTTGGTTCTTGTGTGACAACTTCCTACTGAATTTTGATCTCCTTATCTACCTGATTATCAGCTGCGATCTCAGCAGGGGAATGTAAGGCTGTTGGTTCTTGTGTGACAGAGCCTTGTTCTTCTTTTTCCTCATGCTGCTGGGATTGGATGTCTTCTTCAATATGAAGTTGTTCTTTAAGGATTTCAGTATCACCTGAGGATTGCAATTGAGCTTGTTCATCTCCACCTAAATCCACATCAGGAATGACATCCAATTCAAGGTTGGTTTCCTGTTGCATCCTGAGAGTCTCTACTGCAATTTTCAAGGATGTTGGTTCTTATGTAGCAACACCCTAGTTTACTTCTTCATATCCTTGTTGTTTTTATTCCATTTCCAATACCTCTGTGTCCTGAGACAATTATGTAGTCATGGTACAAATGTCTTCATTGAATTCCAAAATGTCTTCAATCCCTGGTTCTTCTTCTCTCATTTGGACGGCCACTTGGACAAGAACATTCAAGGATGTTAGTTATTGTGTGTCAGCATCCTGTTCGACCTCATCATTGTTTTGCTGTTGTGGTTCCATTTCTATTATTTCTATGTCATGAGAGGGTTCAGGGGTGACAGCACAATCTTCATCCATAAAATCAGGAATAACCTCATCCTCTGGTTCCTCTGTCACAGGGTTGGTGGCAATCTCTACAGGAATATTCAAAGATGCTAGTTCTTGTGTAATAGCATCCTGCACATCTGAAAATTCCTTCTCATGAAGTTTCTCTTGGGGAATTTCACCATCTCTCAAATCGGTAATTTCATCAGGAATATTCAAAGATGCTAGTTCTTGTGTGGTAGTATCTTGCACATCTGAAACTTCCTTCTCATGAAGTTTCTCTTGGGGAATCTCACCTTCTCTCAAATCGGGTTGTCCCTTTCCTTCCAAAACTGTAGGTGTAGACTACTGTGTTGTAAAGGGGTGAACTATGACCTTGTATCCTGACTCATCAAATATTTCTCCACACGTAGGACAGACCACTCTTTCTTCCTCATTTCCAGCCTTGGTAGGATTTGATCCTTCCAGTTGATCTGCAGCTTCAACCAATGTGTGCAACTTCCTTTCACTCTGTTTTCTGCATGCTTCCTTCCAATTTTCCAATTCTTTTCTGAGTGCTTGTACTTCATCTTTTAATAGCCTATTTTCAAATAGAAGTCCTTCAATTTGAGGTTCTTCTTCGACTGGTCCCTGTGGGGAATCAATTGGTTTGGGTCTAAGAATGGGGAACTCAATTTGTGCTTCTAAGGTTGCCCATCTTTCTCTTGTTGCTTCTGCTGATGTGACTGACCTGGTTATTTTTCATCTTATTGGTGGTGATGCCTTTATTTCATCCTTTATTTCATCATTTGATCTCCTCCTTTTTCTTTCTGGTGATAGAGTTTCTAGATTCATAGCTGACGTGGAAGGGATATCCCTAGTTCCAACATTTTCTTGTTCTTCGGGATGTTCTTCCTCAATCAGGGTTCCTCCCCATTCAGGGGAAGATTCAATGATCACCACCTTAGTGTTTTATTCTATTATCATAGCTCTAACATCTTTGGTTTCAACTGTTGTAGCATCTAATGCTGCTCCAGTTTCAACCTCTGCTGTCAGACCTACCCCAATATTTAGTCTTTCCACAGGGTTTTCTTGTACATCCTCTCCCAATTGTTCTGCTTGTTCTCATGATTGATCCTCTGATCCAGTCTGATCTCCCCCCCCAACTAAATTGGAGGGTCTCTGAACCTCCTATTGCTCTACATTTCCCCCCAACTGTGGATTGACCGGCTCTTCTTGATTTTTAACCGGCCCCATGAGTACAGGTACTGCCATTTCTTCTTCTGTTGGAACACTGGGTAGAAGAATGGGTTCCTGAACTTGATCTATAAATTGCTCCCAGGTTTGGTTGTGTTGAGCAAGGGTCCGTAATATTATTAATTTAATGAGGCCATGGTGGGTAAGTGAAGAGAGTGGATGCTTAGCAGCTCAAGAAAACCCAACCATATGATGTAAGTCATTGAATAAATAGAATGGAATGTTTAACAAAACCCTGTGACAGAGGTGAGATAATAAAGGAAATTTAGAGTGATCGACTGTTTGATACCTACCTTCATAGGTGATATATTTCTTGAGAAAAATGACTACTTGATTCCATAGGTGTGGCAGTGACTGTAATGCTATCCCCCTCCATGATGGTTGAATGTGCTCCCCTTCCCTGAGAAAATGATATATTGATGTTGGATTGGGGGTTCTTTATCCAAACCAAGCTCTGCCCACCTGGGGAAGACCAGTGACCTCAGCCACTATGTCTTCAGAGACTTCGATATGCAATCTCCCAACCTCTGAGTGGGTTTTCGTAAGATTCAAGGCGAACTGTAAAGCTGCTTCACGGTGAAATCCATTTAGGCATTCGAAGAATTCAGTCCAGCCCGCAGCTTGAAAGATAGAGAAAACTTCAGCATTTCATCTGAGTTCTCACATATTTGGAGGTTCATACCGAGCTGGAATACCCATGTTTTTTCGCCTTCAGAAGTATGTTGCAGTCCAACAAATTACAAATTCCGGTAATGGAGGTTGAAGCAGAGAGTATGCATGATCAGCTGAGAGTGGAGTTGGGTAAATTTGGAAAGTTTCAGCATATCAGATTATTTGATATTGATCCCAAATTAGGAAAGATGGTGGTTATTAGGTGACATAATTAGTCATTATGTCGCATGAGTGAAGAGTTAACGATGTAATAATGGGCACATAAAGGAAGGTATGATTGATATTTTTAGATCCAATTAATACTTAATCAAGTAGTTAATCAAATCCATACCTTCGAAAATGCATGATGGATGGTGTCCTTTGGAGAATAGTAGAACATGTGAGGTGCAGTCATTAAATGTAGTCATTATCACAAGGATGTTGTAATGACATTTTTCGCCAGCGAACCATTGTGTCAAATTGGTTAGAAACATGATGGATGCTGGAGGATAAATTGAGTCGTTGGCATCAAGTATTAGAGCCATATATGGAGGAGTTGCTAGCTTGCAAAAAGTTCTTCCAATAACAAAGGAGTCACAGCTGCAGGCCATAATGAAATTAGACAGTTTAGCACAGGTGTGACCTTGGAATATAGAAAAATCAACCAAATGTAGTGGAGTTGCAGCTGCCGGAAAAGGTGTCACAACTGCAAGAAAAGGATGAAAAGGCGTTAAGCGGACGAAAGTTGATTGTGTTGCAGCTGCTGGAAAAGGATGAAAAGGCGTTAGGTGGACAAAATTTGACTATGTTGCAGCTGCTGAAAAAGGTGTCGCATCTGCTGGAAAAGGATGAAAAGGCATTAGGTGGATGGAATTTGACTATGTTGCAGCTGCCAGAAAAGGTGTCGCAGCTGCTGGAAAATGTGTTGCTGTGGCGCGAAACGGGATTTATGGGAAAAAATGAAACGGTGTCATAGCTGCCGAAACAAAAGTTATGGGAAAAGGTAAAATGGCGTCATAGTTGCCAGAAAAAGGGTGTCGCAGTTGTTGGAAAAGGTGTCGCAGCCGTGACAGATTTATTTAAAGAAAAAAAATTGGTGCAGGAAGTTACAGAAGAATGACATTGGTCTCCAGGCTCGATGATGACCACTTTTCTTAGGCGCTTTCTTGCACATTTCATAAAAACAAAAAATGGATCAAGTGCAAAAGAAAAAGATAAAAATAACATAAAAAAACAATTTATTTATGTACAAAAATTCATATGTGATTTATAGTGATTAATTAAGGATTGACAAGGGAAGAGAAAAAATCCTTCCCTTGTGCTAACTGGTAGCCTGGATCAGCTGCAATTTGTGAGATAAATACATCCTTTGAAATGGGATTATGGTACAGTCGCAACCTGTGACCATTAGCAAATAATGGTGCGTTGCTCTCATCAATGGTTACTAGGTGAACCGTACCATTATCAAATACTCTGTCTACTAGGTATGGGCCCAGCCATCTTGTGCGTAGTTTACCCTTGAAATCTCTTTTGAATATGGAATCATATAATAGTTCCCAGTATCCCTCATAGAATACCTTCTCTTTGATGAATTGGTCATTCCAATTGGATCTCTATTGCTGAATTAATACAGTCTGGTGTACATCGGCTAATCGGTTCTCATCCAATTCGTTTAATTGATTCAATCTTCTCTTCTGGGCTTTAGTTACATCTAGGTTTACCTCTGTGGCTATCTTCAAAGTATTAATCTCAAATTCAATTGGGAAGATGACACTTTTCCCATACACCAAGTTGTAAGGAGAGAAACCTTTAGTGTTGCGCCAAGTGGTACGATATGCCCACAATGCTTCCGAAAGTCTATCAGCCCAATCTCTACGGTGGCTCTTAACTATATTGGTAAGGATAACTTCAATGAATTTGTTAGTGCTTTCCACTTGGCCATTGGCTTGGGGATGGTAAGGTGAAGCTATCCTGTGTTGAATATGGTACTTCTGTAGTAGAGTTTCAAATTGATGCGACACAAACTGTGCTCCTCCATCGGTAACCACTTCCTTGGGTACCCCAAAGTGAGTAAAGATTTCACTATACAGGAAATCAATCATAGCCTGGTCATTGGCCTTCGCCAAAGCCACAACTTCTATCCATTTCGTCATGTAGTCGGTATAGACTAAGATGTAGGATTTCTGCTTGGAATGAGGGCTGATAGGACCAACAAAAACTAAAGCCCACCTATCAAAGGGTTCAACCACTAATTGTGGTTACAGAGGCATTTGATCTAATCTGTTGGGCTGACCCATCCTTTGGCAGCTATCACAAGACTGGACATATCTTTTTGCATCCCTGAAAAGGGTTGGCCAATAGTAGCCCATTCTCAGCGCTTTGTGTCCTATCCTTCTGTCTACCAAATGCCCCCCACAAGGCTCATCATGGCAGGCCTTCAATAAATGGAATATTTCATCTTCTCTCACACCTTCTGATCTCAAGGTCAGGGCCTGTGTATAAGAGATGATTGTATACCCAACAATACCTGGCACTTTGCTGAATACTTTTCCTCTTTTCTCTTTTGGACAAATGTGCTGGAAGCTTTCCTGTAGCCAAGTAATTAGCGACATCTGCATACCAAGGGGAGTGAGCTGAAACTGCAAATAAGTGTTCATCTGGAAAAGAGTCCTCAACAGGAAAATTATCATCACTGTTAGTGAAACGAGATAAGAAATCAACGACAACATTTTCTCTTCCAGGTTTATCTATAATGGTAATATCAAACTCCTATAATAATAAAAGCCATCTAGTCACTCTAGCATTAGTAACATGTTTATTCATTATATATTTGATGGCAGAGTGGTCAGTGTGCACAAATGTAGAATATCCAGTAATATAATGTCGAAATTTGTTAATGGAGTAAACAATGGCTAAGAACTCCTTCTCGGTGACAATATAATTAAGTTCAACAGGGGCTAATTTTTTACTAATATAATAAATTGCATAAGGTACTTGACCATCCTGCTGTCCTAAAACTACTCCAATGGCAGTATCAGAAGCATTTGAAGAAATGTGGAAGGGCAGGGTCCAATTGGGTCCTCTTAAGATGGGAGTTGTGGATAGCTTCTCCTTAAGATTAACAAACGCTGTCTGGCATGCTTCATTCCAAACAAATTGGACATCCTTCATTAACAGTGAAAACAAAGGAGAGGCAAGTTTGGAAAAGTTTTCTATAAATCTTCGGTAATATCCAGCATGTCCTAAGAAACTTCACACTTATTTTTGAGTTGTAGGAATAGGTATATTTTTTATTACCTTGATTTTTGAGGGATCCACCTGAATGCCATCAGCCGAGATGAAATGCCCCAATACTACTCCTTCACTCATCATCATATGGCACTTTCCAGTGCTTAAAGCAAGCTGGGTCTGTTCACAATGAGTTAAAACCTTTTCCAAAATTTTCAATGCTTCTTCAAAATCTTTTCCATAAGGAGTAAAATCATCCATAAAAATTTCCATACTATCATTAACTAATTCTAAAAATATGCCAATCACAACTCTTTGAAATGTTGCTGGTGCATTGCACAAGCCAAAGGGGAGCACTTTGTAAGCAAAAATTCCCCAGGGACAGGTGAAGGTAGTTTTATCCTGGTCTTCAAGAGAAATCTGGATCTTATTGTACCCGCTGAACCCATCCAGGAAGGAGAAGAACTTATTCCTGGATAAGGTGTCTAGTACTTGATCAATAAAAGGCAAGGGAAAATGTTCTTTTTGTGTTTCCTTGTTCAGCTCTCTATAGCCCACACAGAATCTCCATTTACCATTTTTATTGGCTACTATTACGAGTGGGGACACCCACTCACTGTTTGAAATAGGATATATAAATCCTGCTTCCAATAGTTTCTGAATCTCTTCCTTTACTATGTCCCTGAGATTGGGGCTCATTCATCATTGAGGCTGGCACATAGGCCGGGAGTCACTTTTAATATAAATATGATAGGTGCACATGTTAGAGGGAATACCCCTCATGTCTGTGTACTCCCAGGAAAATGCCCCCTTGTGTTCTTTTAAGAGACTGATCAGGCGCTTTTGTTCATCCAGGGAGAGGCTGGGGTTAATATTCAGGGTTTTTCCAGACTCTACCTTGATAGGAATACTTTTCAAATTTTTCAATACTGGAAGTATATGACTGTCACTGACTAATGCCTCTTCTATGAGATTTTCTTGTTCTTCCTCACCTAGAGTAATATTTAGGATTTGATAAATTTCTTTATTGACAGAAGTGGGTTCATTGATGAAATTATTAATAGGATCATCTTCAGTTTCATCCTTAAAGGTTAAAGCATTCCCTATCGTTAATAAAGGCTGAACACCCTCTTCTTCCTCTGGCTCCATCCATAAAGGAGTTTTATCTTCTAAGATCGGTCGAGCTGGAGGATAGAGAGTGCGGTTCTTTGTCTCGGTGCCATATGATATGGTCATAGACCCAGATTGGCAGCTGATGGAAGCATTAGTTGTAGCTAACCAAGGCCTTCACAGGATCAGTGGGTGTCCTCCTAATTATGACTTAGGTTGTAAAACTAGGAAGTCAGCAGGGTACTCCCAAGAGTCAACTGAGATGATGAGGTCATCCAAAATTCCCTCTGGTTTAATAGTGGATCTATTTGCCATTTCTAAAAGAGTGGGGGTTGGACTAAGATTAGTGAGCCCAAGTTTTCTTACAGTTTCAATCGTGATGACATTAATCGCTGCTCCTAAATCTACCAGTACGTTGGGTATCTGTGTATTCCCAATATGCACTGTGACAGTGGGATTCCCAGGATCATCATATTTGGCTAGAAGGGTTTTTCCCATTATTAATGCAGATAATTTTCCTATGACATGAACAGTGGGAGGATCCCTGGGTTTCCTTCCTAGTTTCCTTGTGCACAGATCCTGAACAATTATAGCATAGATAAGTAAATCTTGAATATCTTGAAGGAGGGGAATTTTAACATAAAGATTCTTTAACTCTCCTAAGAGGTTAAACTGAGGTTGTCCCAATACCTTTGGTAGCATTAATCTTTTAGGGTAAGGTGGTTGCCTAATCAGCTGAGTAGGTTGTGTGTCGCTGGGTGTATTATTCTGTGTTTCAGCCAAGACATTAGTGGGATGTTCAGCATCTTGAATGATGGGGGTCGTATTAGATAGATGCTGTGGGTTCACCCCTTCTTCATGTACAAGGGATGGAACATCTTCAATGATCACAGGCTCTACTGCCTTTCCTGATCGTAAGCGAATATCATTGCAAGGCAAATGAGTAAGGGAGTAAGTAGGCATGTTGACAGTCTCAAATTTATGGACTATTTTATTGTTTGGGTTAGGATTAGGTTGATCAAGTAGCTAAGGTCGTATAGGGATATTGGGAGCAGCATTGTTCTGTAATTGCAGATGCAATTGCTGATAAGGCTGAGGATATTGAGGAGGGTATTGTTGTTGGGGAAATGGTTGATGTGGAGGTTGTTGAGGAAACTGGTTCCCTGGATGGAAATTCCTCCATCCAGGGGACCAAGAAGTTGGTTGGTGTGGTGGTTGAACCCAGGGGTTCCAAGAGTTAAAATTTTGCGTTGAAGGTTGAGAGGGGTACCATTGAGGATTAGAATAAGGTGAAGGGATTTGTGTATTCATATTATGCATATTATTCCAATTATTCATGTTATTTGAAAATGGAAATGAGTCTGGATTCATACCTTGATTTCGAGGCTTCCAGGGCTTCTTTTGTGCAATAAAGTAGGCTGGTTCCACATCTGGAGTTGATGCCTGCAGAACAACCTTCACTTGGGGAAGTGACGGGAATTATTTTGTGTTGTGGTTCAGCTCGCACAACTGACACACTTCTACCTTGTCGAGCGGGCACTCATTTAGAGGGTGGTTCTTTCTACATCGAGGATAGAACACACCTAGTGTGAGATCCTCTACTGCCTGTTTTTGTTTTTCCCTCAGGACGTTTATTTCCGAGGAGATAGAGCTCATCATTTCTGTTTTGAAATTTTCAAGGAGGTTTCCTATCTCTGCATGCGTGGCTCCTCCATTAGATGAATTCTGAGTTCTGTCGAAGACATCACGTTCTATCTTGTCCCGTTTGTCCCACCTATTATTCCTAGAAGATCCCCTGGAGTACCTTTTACATAATTCCACAATTTTCTCGAAAGACTCCTTGGAGATATCCCCCTTTCCTAACAGGTTTAACATATCTAGGAAATCATCCCTAATCCCACGAAGTAGGATTATTTTAAGCACATCTAACCCCATATTCATCTTTCCAGCTCTCTGCACATTATATAAGAGCCTCTCGACAAAGTTCTCCAGACTTTCATCCTCCTTCTGTACCATTTTAAATAGTTCTTCTCTCTTGTCCTTGGTATTGAAATATGTCCCAATTAGTGATAGTTCTGCCTCCTAGGCTCATAAGCCAACACAATGCATTGTACTTTAGAGTGGCAGGGAAGAGTTTCAGCTTCTGCACGTTGGTGCTGTAATCATAATTATGACAGAGGATATCAAATTCGAACAGAAATTCATCTAGATCCTCTACCGCTTTTCCATAAAAACGAGGAAACACTGACGACGATATATTTTTCATAGGGGCTATCCCTTTTGGTTGTTTAATTGGGAACTAATATTGATCAACAAATTTCTGATGGAACTGTGTCCACTCTTCTTCAGTTACAACCTTCCTATTAATGTGATAGATCAGATCTCGATCAACAGATACTGCAGTATTGACTCTATCCTCTTCTACAGGGATATTTTAGGGTGTTGCAGCTACTCGCATGTTCTCCACTGTAGAACTTGACGCCGACACTCCAAGATTGGCAGGGCTTCTTCTGATAGGTGTTTCATAATAGCGATCCCTAGTAGAAGAATTGGTTCTATCAACTAGATCATCAATGAATGTTCTTCTCCCCAATTCTGGACCTTGCCCCCGACCTCGACGACCTGCACTGATAGTATTTTGTGGGGTTTTGGGATTTGTAAGATGGTCACGCTTTACCCTTCTTGTATTCATGCAACCCAAATCATTCCAATGAAAAACTAAAGGAGACTGAATAGAAACAATTACAGGATGCAACTATGATAGTGTTTAATACTTATCCTCCCCGGCAATGGCGCCAAAATGTTGGGCACCCAATATGCAATTTAATTATAGCTAACATACGGAGTGTGCAATATTTATTGTCAACCCAGTGAAGTCTATTATTTCAAGGATAACATGCACTATATATGCTTAAACACTGAGTTGCTGTAAATAAACAATCCTATTCTTTTCTCAGCTACGTTCATCCCAAGGATCCACTTAATCTAGTTTACCTTCTAAAGAATACAGCCACAATTACCTTCTATTGTTCTTGATCTAGAATTGAAAGATTCATGAAATCAAATCTATATTACTTTTGCAGAAAATGAAATCCTGTTTACTAATGATTTACCCAATTATCTTGATTTGATTATTCTAGAAATCCAAAAGACATGAATTGAGTTCAACTATTCTAGAAATTCAGAGTACGAGAATTGAGTTCAACAATTCTATGAATTCAAAGTACAGGAATGAAATTCTGCAACTATAAAAGCAAAGAAGCAAATTGCAAATGATATATGGAAACAACAATTAAAATATCTAGGGATGAGTAGGGTTGTTACAGCTACCATGCAGTTGCATAAGGAACAATTACTTATACACTCGACTGTCACACCATGCCACTACAGCTTTCAAGAGATGCAACTAATAACACACTGTAAATCCACAACTGTTGCAGCTTACTATGAGAAAACGGAATCAACACAACATCACACAACAAAATAATTAAAATTCCTAATCTAATTCAGCCATCCCTGTGGGAAGGCGGGCCTAGCCTTCACACATAGATGTTGGAAGTAACGCACGTTAAAGCACTGAAATTGAAGTAACTCCTTGTATTAAAAAGGAAGATCAAATACACAGCCTCAGTCACAGCTTAGTACAATAAATTGGTTAAGAATTCAACTCCTGGCTCAGAATAGTTCCCCATATTTATACAATGTCAATCAAAACATCCTATCCCTATTATTGGGTAGCCATGAAGATCTTTGATCTTCAGGTGGCCTTAATTACACCAACTATTACAGTCATGGTAGGATGAGAGTAGGAAATATAGGGAGACTGTTAATCGACCCAGAAATAATGATATCAGTAGATCACAACTATACATGAGCAGTGACGCACTGTTTCCTTCCAAATCTGTCACATTCTGTTGTAGCTACCCTTGTACAGCTTTGCTTGGAATAATATAATGAGACCGCATTCTTTGGGAAATGGTAGGATGGATGGCGATCAACTTAAGAAATGAATATCCGTCTTTCCCTTAGAATGTTCAGCCCATTATACCTACATTCTCTGTATCTTGAAATACTTTTACAAACCATCATATATTAGCACCTTTTCAGGATATAGAGCCTTAATTACCACAATCCTAAGTATTAATAAAATAATACAATAATTAATCATACCTTTGTGCCTTGAGGAGTAGAGTGAGGGAAAAACATCTGTTTAGCATGCTCAATAGGGTAGGATAAGGAAAAAAGAGGTGTAAAGGGATGGTAAAAAAGGGGCCATTTTTGGGCTCAACAGGGGTCTAAAGAGTCTGAAGAGGGACATGGAAGGCCATAAAGGTGTGATCCACCATGTGTGGTAAAATCAGTTGTAACACTGTGAAAAAGTTAGAATCCTACCTTCCTCCTCCTTTAGTCTCATATCAACGGTCTAGAATCGTTCTACCTAAGATCGATGGTGTGAAAAGGTTGTTGCGGAAACCAAATAGCTGAATTTAGAATGTAAATTTGTCAAACCTATAGCTCACAACTTTGATCTCATATCAACGGTTGAGGATAAATCTAGAATAAAATCAATGGTCTAGGGAAAAGCAGAAAGGAAATTGTTGGGATGCATAGATCTAATGGCTCAAATCAAATCTAATTCATCTTTTGAGATGATCTGAGCCATTTGACCTCTGCTAATTTTTTAAAACTGTAAACCATTGGGGAAATTGAGAGATCTTCCTCTTCAATCTTAAACTAGATAAAATTGCTTGCATAACAGGGCGCAGGTCATTATCTATTTTCTATTTAAAAATCGATGCATACCATTAAATTGAAATACTATGAATTATGGCGGTTTCCAGATCAGAAATATCTCGCATAGCGTTTTCTTTGTATGTCACATGTATTATTTTTCGCCATGTTAGTATGGGTGATTTCAAAACCAAGTATAGGTTGCATCTTTGGGTGGCTGATATTCATGGTAGATCAAGATCCACGGTCCTGAATATTTCCATTGTTTTGACATGCAAGTAGAAATAAATCTCTCAAATTGGTGGGATGTGGTAGGACCTGCACTTTTCAAGGGCCAAGATCAAAGGTGGAGTTAGATCTACGGTGAACGTGCATTTCACTAATTCAACATGCTCGTGGAAATGAACTTTTGGAATCTGTGGAATCGGTTACAGGGATGAATCTTTCAATGACTGAGATCTACTCAGAATTAGATCTACGATGAAAAGAAATTCCGCTGATTCAATGTGCACGAATAAATGAACTTTTGAAATCCACAGAATGCGATAGAGGATTAAAGTTTCAATGACTGAGATGAAAGTTTGATCTATATCAACGATTGAAGTTGATTCCATGGATTGAAAGTGCACGAAGGAATGAACTCCTAGATTTATCAGAATACAATAGAGCTCACATAGATCAATGGTTCAGGTGAAGATATAGTTAGATCAATGGTTGTGAGCCATTTCACTGGGTGAACTGGAATGGCCAAAGAAAATATTGACGGGTGCGATACTTTATGAAATCTGCCCTATGACAATTGAAGTCCACAGTCGATTTAGATATGATGGTCCTTTAGCCATTTTTCCAGTGAACTATCAAAGGGAGTTAATTGTGGTTAATGGGAGAAAAATCCTTTATGAAAATTGGTTGACAACGGATTTGGAATCCACTCTTCATTGAGCGCTGTATGGACCTTTGGCTGTGTGTATTTCTGAGTAGGGCAAGGCCTGTGTAATTATTTATTATTTATTTTTTGTTTGTTTTATAAAACCATTTGTATCTATCTAGATGGGAGAATAAGAAGCCTGGGAATCTCCAGGGTGATGGATAGAGATAGTATAAATAGGGGTGCAGAGCACCATAGAGGTACTTTTTCCTCATGAAAGAATTCTGGAAAGCTACTTCTTTGCTAATATGAAGGATATTTTTGTCAGAACAAAGGCCCTACGCAGAGATTTAATCAGAATGTGTGGAATGCATACAGTAGAACTATTTCTTCTTGCTTCTGTACATCATATAGCGATATTGTTCTAACCTCCTGGAACTATTTCCTTGGTCATGAGTTTCTGTTGTCTATATAAATGTCTGTTTTGATAGGGTAATAAATGGTTTAATTATATTAGAGCTACCTTTGGTATTATTTTTGATGTGAATGTGATTATTGTTCTGGTACAACTATCTGTTAGACCTTTACGAGCATTTACAATATATTACTCTGAACTCTAAATGTGCTCCCCAGCTGGGGATAGAATAGTTTAGTTTTAGATCTATATTAGACATGCATTTAGCTTAGGAATCTGCATTTCATTCTTTAAACAAAAATCATATAAATGGTGGACTGGTATGTAACCAGTAAAACATTAAAGAACTTGATCTACGGTAGCTGAAATTGTGAACCAGATGGATTCTCCACACCAAACGGTGTCTGATCTAATTGGGATTGTTCATCGGGGAGAATCCCTAATGTTTGGTACTTGATATTTTTCCAAGAATCAACACATATATATGTAAGCTAGTTTATCTTGATCCATCTTTCCAACAACATTAGCAATCCCTGGGACATGGATGAACGTGATGGTTTAAAACTCTCAAACTAGGAGGCACACTAGTAAAAACTTGAAAAAGCATGGATTTTGTACACAAAAAACATTGTTAAATTGTAGGACAAGGAATTGGGAATATAAATATACATGAAGGTGTCGCATACTGATATGGATGGTATCATGCAATAATCCAATTACTTCATCATATTCTCAATGATACATGGATCACACTTCACCAATGATACGAAGGTCAAGAGCATTCACCATGCACAATGCTCAACTAACAACAACAATCTTAAATACAGAATGGCAGATCCACACACCTCACAGTGTAGAGGTAGCATGACACACCAGTTAGCATATCCACAATCCAAGGTTATGGTAGAGATTAATGTAGATCCACTCTAAGATGTATTCCACAACAAATTCATAAGGACCTTCATAGCTCCACGCTTTAGGTTCTCAATAGTGAAATCAACTCCATTCTCTTCAATGCTCCAATGCTACAACATCTCCATGATTTAGGTCCTCAACAATGAAATCAACTCCATTCTCTTCAATGATCCAATTCTACAACATTTCCACACTCTTCAAGAACTACATGAAGGAGAGTCCAAGCTGGATGAGTCTAACACATCTCCAAGCATAGGATACAATGCAATGATTTCATTTAGTTGATAGTGAAGGGGATAAGGGTCCATGGAGATAATTAGGAGTCTCATGCTACTACCAATATATCTCTAGTTCTCAATTCATGGAGGGGAGGGAAATACACATACAAATAGGAGCACAGGGATCGTGCATAGGAGGAGAATGCTTCTTGGGAAAATTAGGGTTTTGAATGGTGAAACAAAAGACTATCTTGTAGTGGCAATTTATCTCTGGATACGAGAAACTGCACCAACCTTAGCTCGTCAAGAGAATAAGGAAGAGTTCAACAATAACAACAAATATTTTTTAAGGTTTTTTTGCATATATATAAACTAAATAATGCATAAAATAAAATAAACACACCTTTCTGAAAATGGGCCACCTTGGCCGTCCTTGGTAGTGGTTCTGTAGCTCCACGGGTTGGGTCTCCAATATCTTCCACAACTGGTTGTCAAATGGGGGTAAAGGATCCAAATTTGTACGGAGTGAACTCAACGTACACCACCGAAAATGGCATGGAAAAATATGGAATGGAAAGTATGTGACGTGTTTGATGGAAAAATGGAAAAAAGTGATCGACAAGTGTTTTGGAGGAGTCCTTCACAATGTATTTATAATATGGTCCTAGGGTTTTTTGACCCAAGATAATGACCCATGGTATTTTTTTCCCATGGTATTTATCTATGGTTTTTTGACCCATTCTCTTTTTTAGGGTTTTTGACCCTTTTTGGGAGAGAGTGGGGATACATCATAGTAAATGCTCATCATCCCTTCATTTATGGGGAGGAATAATGATGTTTTGGACCATTTTTTGCGGAAATACAATTGTGAAGGTAAAAAATGAAGGAAATATGGTGGGAATAAGATGCATGCATATGGTTTAGACCATGGAAAGCTAGGTGAACACTTTTTAGTGTTCAAATATTTCCCACTGATGTGTGAGGGAAGGAGCTCATCATATGGACGATGGACATCATAGGATCATGGGAACATGGTGACAACAATGGAGAGATTGGAGAGGATTGCAAAGAGGTGGATCTTCCTCTTTCGAACTATGGTGGATTTTTTTTTATTGGTTCTAAAAAATGGATGAGATACATATAATGTGTGACATGTATATGGATGAGGAGGGCACACCCATGCTCGTAACAATGTAAAAAATTCTAAATAATGAGGATCAAATCTCAAAATAATGGGAGCTGATCAATACATATACAACTAGTGATACATAATGGTGGCCTCAATGGGAGGCTGAATACATATAATGATCTGAAGAACTGATACATAGGAACAATGACATTCTCATGGAATGCAATATCATCACAACTAATTCTCTGCTATATCTGGAGGTGTACATAACTAGATGGACTCAATGAATGAGAGTATGAATCCATGTGGTACAATATGCAGCATCAAGTACTACATATACATGGAAGCATAATACAGGGGGAATCTAAACACTGTTGTTATAGAGAGAAACTTCCTGTGGCTTGGGGGTAACACAACAGACAGTATGAGACCAGAAATAAATCTTTCCCAATATACAAGAGTAGTAAGAAAATATAACACTAAGGGGGGTAGAATCGTACCTTATTCTGGATGGTTGAAGTTGATCCCCGTTGATATTTTCCAATGCAATTGCAATTATAAACTTCTCTCAAAAACAACAAACAAGGCAAGCATGATATATATAAATGTGTTAGAGCTACTCTAGAATATATAATCAATCATGTAAAAATAATTACATACATCCATGGATTCAATATTCATATTCAAAATGCACATGAATTGGACAGGAAAAAATATTTCTATTAAAGAATCAGAGATACAACAGTGACAAACTCTGTCGGCACTTTTGCAAATCGGAGAAACCGAGTCCTACACCTAGGCCTCCACCACTTCAATCCTCCATTTCTAGAGAGCAAGCTCACAAAGAAAAGGAAAGCTTGGGAAGAAAACTATGTGCTCCAAGGGACAAAGGGATGCAGACTCAGGTATAAGCAAAACCGAGGCAACAATGGACTATAGTTTCCTTACTCTTCAATTTATCCTCCTTCAATGTATCCAAGGGGTTCCTTATATAGCACTGCAAAGAGGTAATGGAGGGTCGAATGCGAGGGTTCTCAAGGAATTTGGAAGGCCAAGAGTCAATTTATTCAAAATCATATGAGGAAAACTACAAAAATATTTGTCAATTTGCACACATCCCCGTGTACACAAGTTTGAGGTCAAAAGCTGCGTATACACACGAATATTGCTTTAAAAGTCATGTATAGGTATAAACAGGAAATTTTTAGGGATGATATTGGAACATCAAAGTATAATATAAGTACATGGGGTCCAAAGAGTCCGCAGAGGGACATGGAAAACCATAAATGTATGATCAACCATGTGTGGTAAAATCAGCTATAACAGATGCCCCCTAATATGTGAGTTTAGAGGGGAAACATGATGGCTCAAATACATTATAAAATCCATCCCAGAAGTGGAGTAATGAAGACCTAGGTTGAAGAACCAGCCACTCATTAGTATAATACAATAATCAATATCTGCATGTGACTACAAATACATATAGTAGTCCCGAATACATAAGAGTACAATGGCCATGAATAGGCATGATATACAAAGTGTCATGTGTGGTCATCAACACACACGATATACAATGGATCAAGATCTCCATAGTGGATGAAGATATCTGATATACATCGGAAACAATGGAATCAAGATCACGAGAGATGAAATCTCATGAATACTGGCACGATCAAGGCCCGGTAGCATATATGGAATGCCACAAAGATGGAAGGTCTTCTACACAAACCGCTACGAGTACATATCCTACTATGTGAATAGATATGACGAGGTCAAACATATTATTCCATTGTTTGATTACCGGTCATTGATGTATACCGTTAACAGATGCGAGATAATCCACCAATAATGAAAATGGGAATCAAGGTACATAATGAAATCTAACAAGTGTGAATAGATGTGTTGAGGTCAAACACTTGATGTATTTCCAAAACTGTCGATGACGAGAGAACCTACCACTGATGACTGTAAGTCTCAAGGAAATCAAATGACTCTAGACTCCTATTCTAAAATAAATGATCTGATGTCGATGGAATGGCATTCACTGGAAGGAGGGCATTAAGGAATCTCCCATAAACCAACATGATGTACTAAGAAACATTGTATAATGTGGAAGAACTTGAACAAGATGTACACAAACCAGTAATAGTACCGGGAATGGATGACATGCAAAGCCAAGATAACTGAGGAATGATCGACTCAGGCTTCAAATTCCTTCGAACAAGAGAATAAGGAAAGTGGTGACTGAAGGTAGGAAACATGGGCTTGATATGAAAATTGGGACATCTCTGTGACACAGGAGGCATCAACAGAGGCTCCATGGGGACTTGAAGTGTAACCAGTCAGTGGAGATAAACTCATAGTAACAAGTACAAATACTAAAGACAAAATAATAACCCAACCAACAGATGTGATATACAATGCTATGTTCAAAGGTGACACGACTAGATTGATTCCAAATATAACATCTTTTCTCGTTTGACCTTTTATGTTTTTTGATTTTTTTGGACTTTTTCAGATATTTCGAAAAGCTTGAAAAGGAATAAAAGTTCTTTATTTTACATAGCTAGTAGGAGACGAGTGTCAGGGACAGGAAATCTAGTTCCAACCAATGGAACATACGTATGCTTAATGGAAGGAAACGTGTACAGGATAATGACACTCGGGGGAAGGTTTCCTCCCGGTAAAGGGGTAATAAATCTGAAAAGGATATGTAAAAGGCTTTGCTTGGCTAGACATGAGACAAGATCGATCTACATGGCTTATAACTCTGAAGTAGGGAGTCGACATAAAGCTCAATAAGGCAAGAAAAACTCATGAAATGCAATTACAACTTGACATATACAAGGGAGTCCCTATGGGGAAAAACCAACATAAAGTTCAAGAGGAGTATGAAGCTCTTGCTCAAGGACATGACGAGACTAAAAAGGGACTCCCAAAACCTAAAGGAGGCATCTTAGCATGGGTACCAAATGCAAAAAAGGATCTAACTAGGGCACCCATGTATAGGAAAGCTCTACCATTCACACAATACCACTTCTAACAATAGCATGAAGGTTCCATGATATACAGGAATGGGTTCGTACCTAAGGTTAATATGAAATGGTCAAAAGGTCATGCAAGATGTAGTTGGATGTGAAATCCTAACATATATGCAATTTTAGACATTATACTTGTAATAGGCATGAAAAAATCAAAGAATCAGTCAAAACGCGCTAAAAAATGGATCCCTACAACACCATATTAGTCCAAACGGTCCAAAAATGGTAAAAAATGGGTCAAAATGATAGAAAGTGGGTAAAAATTTCAATTTTTTTTTCTATAAAATAGTGAAAAAATGACTTTTTCCATACCATTTGAAAATTTACCCACTGTAGTGCCTTTTAGAACAAAAACTTCATAAGCTAATTCCGGGAGCATTTTTTTGTGAAATCACCCCCCATTTGATTCAAGTAACTCATCATGCCACACTCTTCCCTTTTCATGGATTTATTTTTAATTTTGATGGTCAAGTTTTAACTTGGACCATACCAAAGAGGGTGGTTTTGTCCCACGTAGAAATCGGGTCTTTTTCTGCGTATAAGGCTGGTCATACATGAAAAAAACCCTGATATCTGCGTATGTATGCAACTGTTTTGAAAATAGTCATGTATAAGGCCGCAAATAAGAAATTCAAAGGAAACAACTAATGAAACTTGGAAATTCTTATGCAGGATGGTTCTAGAGTGGAGAGAGTGTGAACATGGAGATGTTGAAGAGGTAGTACAAGTTGATTCGGTGGATCAACAAGAATTGAGGGCTTACGAGTTATACAAGTTTTGGCACCTTGGAATATTAAGGGAAAAGCCAAGGCTACTCTAGCTGCTAGTAGATTACTGGGATCCTGACTTAGAGACATTTTAGTTGGATGGGATTCCGCTTAGCCTCAAGGTTGAGGATATTTATTTCATTACAGGATTGTCCCATAGAGGGGAAGTGGTAAACCTATGATATCATGGGATAGGAGGTGGTCTCACTATAGATGAGTATATTGTTGTTTATTGCATCCCAGATACAAAAAATGTTGGGAGTCAAATCCTGAAAAACTTGATCCAAAACCTTGGGTTGAAGGCCATATTGTTGGCACTAGGCAGGATAGCGGGGTTGGCATCCCTCCACCAGGATTCAAGGCCTTTGATGTTGTATGTGGTGGAGTGTATGCATCCTATAATTTATGACTGGAGTACCTCACTACTAAGAAACATGAAACAACTACACATTTCGTATTCAACTAGATTATCACCTGGTTCGGTATCCTGAGGGAGACTATCACTGACCATGGAAGGCACTTTCAGAACAAGATGATGGAAGAGTTGTCTTCGAAGTTAGGGTATAATCAAGAGCCTTTCTATTCTTACTATCCTCAAGTGAATGGATAGGTTGAAGCAGTGAACAAGTCACTTAATTCCATTCTCTAATGAACCATCGGACAAAGCAAGACCAATTGGCATATCATGTTATATCCTTCTTTGTGGGCTTATCGAGTCGCAATTAAGAATGCCACCATTTTTTCTCCATATCAGCTTGTGCATGGGGTGGAGTCGATCTTATCGGTTGAGTGTGAAATCCATTCTTTGAAGCTAGTCATGGATCTTTTACCAGAGACTTCTACATTGGAAGAGTGTTTGGTCTACTTGGAGCAGCTTGATGAGCAGCGTCGAGATGCTTTAGTGGCTCTTGAGATTAACAAGCATCGCGTTAAGGTCCAGTACAATAAGTTTGTCTATCCTAGGAGGTCTAGTGAAGGTGACTTGGTTATTTTGTGGGACCAAGATAAGGAACCCTTGGGGGCAGGAAAGTTTAACCCTAGTTGGCATGGTCCTTACATGGTCAAGTAGGTATTAGAGAAAGGTTCCTACAAGTTAGTCGATTACGAAGGGACAGACTTGGCGGAGTCTAGGAATGTGATCTGTCTTAAAAATTACTAAGCATGATTCTCAACCGAGTTTGATTTGTTGTATATTATTGTACACTTGCATAGTGTAGTTTTGGTCTGCTTATGGTGATCGAGTTTGTTGACTAGCTTCTATTTTTTGTGGCAGATGTCGACAGGGTCTTCGATTTATGTAGGATTCGCTGATGGTGCTATCCGCCATACTCAAAACTCAGCTTCGACTGCTTGGGTGATTTATTCTCCTACGGGTCAAGTGTTGTCTTTAGGAGGTGTTTGTCAACGAACTTCATTGAAAAATGTTTCAGAGTATAGTGACATTATTGAGTTATTGCATGATTCCATTTCACATGGTATTTGTTCTCTTGAGGTACATCTTGATTCACAGTTAGTGGTCTCATAGCTTAATGGCTTGTATCATGTTAGGGATCCATCTTTATTACGAATGTTCTTGCATGTCAAGTTGCTTGAATGACAATTTGAGAACATAACATACATCCATATTGCAAGAAAATTTAATCAATTTCTTGATTCATATGCTAACCGTGTACTAGATTGACATTTGTTTCACAGATGATAAAGCATTCAAAAACACATTTACACATTTAAATAAAATAATAACTGATCATCATAGGTATTTTTCATTAAAATATATGTCCAAGATGTGGTGTCGTAATACATAAGTGTCATATACAAAAATGGGGCTTTTGAGCCACCAAAATATACCACACGGTCATACAAAAAATATAGCCCAGCCTATAATCCTACGGGGGGAGGAGGGTGTTGATCATGGTAGCACACTATGACTCTAGCTAGTCGACGAAATAAACTAACCCATTCCCATGGTACTCCAACCACCTAGTGCTACATGGCCTTAGGAAATCCCCGACTTGCACCATGGGAACTCTATGTGTCAATCGAACAAAGTTCGTGTGAATGATTTGGAGCATATGCTCCACATCCACACCCATGATCTCATCTCCTCTTCCCCTCTATCAAGGATGAGGGAATCGACTTGGCCATCATGGTCCCACATCTACATGCACATTACAGAGTATCACTATATGTCATCACACCAAAAAAATGTCTTTTTGATTCCATATATCAAAAAACACAAAAAAATTAATAATTCAAAAAACAAGTTTGAGTCAGGATTCATTACCTATCTCTCCATATGCAGAGCCTGGTGGAATGGGCATGTTTGGGTCTCCACGAAATTCTATCCCTGCATAGGGGTAGTCATCTATGGCGATGATCTGCCTATGCCACTAGAGAAAGAAGTCTGCTGGGTAGGGGTTTTCCACCCTGTTAGATTTTTAATGGTTATACAAGATCTAAAAAATTTAGCATCATAACATCATAACCATAAAAAAGGATCACGGAAAGAAAGACAAATGCAGCAACTCAAGTGAACACAAAGATTTTCCTTGGGGAAACCACAAGGGAGAAAACCTCGCAAAACTTCCTCGGTATAGAATTCGACCAAGACAGTGTAAAAATCAGACAACAACTTCTCCTTCTTTTTGGCATACTACTACTTCTCTCTCTCACTAAGAACAACTTGAGTGAGTGATTACAAATGAAGGGAGGTGCCTCCTATTTATATTTTTCTGTTGACTTGAGATCTAACTTGGTGGGGCTGAGTTCACTAGATGTCGGGGTTGACTTGTCCAACTAGACATTACAAATAGCATTTATTATAATGACACTTGGGTACTAATGACCTAAATTACAATGGAGGGTTTACCTGATGAATTTTACATGACTAATTACATAAGGACATCTCCGAATGGAGGAAGAACATCTCCAAAGGAGAATACAACAAAAGTACAATATAATATCTTCCAAAGTTACAACATTTTAACACTCCCTTTTAACTAGGAAGGTATTCTACATCAACAACAACCAGATTTACAATTGTACAACTGACTGGTGAATCTCTATATGTCATAGGAAGTTTTGGAACATCATCATACATATTCATCATCAATCTCAGCTGGATCATCTTCTATAATCTTAGTATGTAAATACTAAATCATCTTCTATATGTGTTGAATCATCGACTATCAACATCATCTTCTAGATCATCTCCTATAGTATCAATATGTGGATAATGAATCATTTGAATCATCTTCTATAGCATCAGTATGTAAATACTGAATCATCTTCTTTCACATCAATATATGAATACTTAATCATCTTCTGAATACTGAACCTTCTTTTGTAACATCAACATGTGAATACTGAATCATGTTCTTCCATATCAGTATGTGAATACTAAATCATCTTTTGAACCTTCTTTTGTAACATCAGTATGCAAATACTGAATCTTCTTTTTCCACATCAGTATGTGAATACTCAATCTTCTTTTCAAACATCAATATGTGAATACTCAATCTTCTTCTGAATCATCTACTTGCCAAAATCAATGATGAATTCTCATCTTGTAACATCATCATCTGAGCCATCATCATTTGCATCTTTAGTATGTAAACACTAAACTATCATCATCTGCATCTCCAGTATGGGAATACTGAAGGCATCATCATCGATATCATAAGTATCATCATCTCCATCTTCAGTATGGGAATACTGAATCATCATTATCATTTATATCTTTAATATAGAAACATTGAATCACCATCATCTACATCTTCAGTATGGGAATACTGAAACATCATCATCTGTATCTTCAGTATAGAAATACTGAATCACCATCATCTGCATCTTCAGTATGTAAATACTGAAACATCATCTGTATATTCAGTATGGGAATACTGAAACATCATCATCTGTATCTTCAGTATAGAAATACTAAAACATCATCATCTATGTTAACAGTATATAAATAATGAAACAATCAAAAACTTCATTAGAATGTTAGTACTAAAAACCAATTCATCTGTAATGCTAGATCATCATCTACATTACCAGCATAGAGATGTTGGAACATCATCATCATCAACACAGGGTGTTGGGACCACAACCAAATCAACATCATCAGTACAGGGTGTTGACACCACAACATCAACACAAGGTGTTGGGACCATAGCCAGATAATCAACATCAACATGCTAAAGAAACTTCATCATCAACATTAGTATAGAAATACTAAAATTTACTTAGCAATTATTTCAACAATAAACAATCATTAGTGTAGTAACAATGAAAATTCAACAATCATCAATCATCAGTGTATCAACACTACAACTAAATCAACAATCATTAGTAAAGTAATACTGAGGCACACATCTCAACAATCAATAAAACAATACTAAAGAAATCATTCCATCAAGCATCGGTATAACAATACTGAAACAATCGACTCAATCATCATCAAAACATCTTAGCAACCATAATCAACAATTATTGACAATCAACAATATAACAATATTGCAACAATCATAAAACATCAACAACAATCATAAAAAATCAATAGTATAGCAATATTGTGACAACCATCAAGCATCTCAGCAGTTAGTTGTAACCATGTAAACAACAATCAACCGTAACTATCTCAACAATCATCTCAGTAATCAATTGTAACTATCTCAACAATCATCTCAGCAATCAATAGTGTGACTACACTGTACACATCTCATTAAGCATCTCATCAATCATTAGTATAATGAATACTAACATTATCTGACGCATACATATCAATCAATAATCAATATGATAATACTGAAACATACATCTCAATCAGTGCAATAGTACTCAACAATCAGCAGTCATCAGTATAAAAATACTGAGCTAACATCTCAACAGTCATCAATATAACAATACTGAGATAACATCTCAACAGTCATTAGTATAACAATATTGAACTAACATTTCAACAGTCATCAGTATAACAATACTGAACTATCATCTCAATTGTCATCAGTATAACAATACTGAACTATCATCTCAACAGTCATTAGTATAACCATACTGAACTATCATCTCAAATGTCATCAGTATAACAATACTGAACTATCATCTCAACAGTCATTAGTATAACCATACTGAACTAACATCTCATCAGTATAACATTACTGAAGGGAAAAATCTCATCAATCAACAGTATAACAATACTGAGGTCACATATTGCCCTTCATCTTCTTCGGAACAACATCATGGTGAGTTATCTAGTAGATCCATCCAAGAATTTTGTCTAACTTACTAACTCTTTCGAGCCAAACAAGCCTAGTTAGAAAGATGGATCTCCTTGGGGACCAAACAAGCCTTGTCTGGATTACTAACCCTTTCGGTCCAAACAAGACTATCCAGACATACTAATCCCCCTAGGATTGACATGTCTTTAATCTGGCTTACTAACCCTTTCGGGCCAAACAAGCCTAGCCAAATGTACCCTCCCGTAGACTGACCTACTCACCACTGCATCCAACATCTACTATCACTCCCTCTTTCGAGAGAGGTCCTTTCAGACTACACCAAGCTTGTCTTGAAAGCATTCAAATTTTACACGAGCCAAAGGCTTAGTCAATACATCTGCTACTCATTCCTTAGTGGGAACATACTTGAGCTTTACAACTCCCTTCAACCACATTATCTTCTTGTACATCTGTAATTGCATCATACATTTATAACTTGCATCATTCTTCTCTTGTACATACACAACTGTATCGTACATTTGTAACTTCATCATTTCTTCTCTTGTAGGTGATTGCATACAAATATTCCTACAAGTCAAATACAATTGTTATGATTAGAAACAATTCATAACATATTCAAAATGACAACTTCCAATGCATAAAGATATATATAATCATGCAACTATTTCTGCTAATGCAACAATAATCTAAGCCACTTACCCATCACATGCATATCAGTAGTAAACTACAAATATTCTACTATACATTTCCTAAATCTAGAAACATATCATGTACACATCTGTGAACATATAAATATATAGGGAATGAGTATTCAAATACTTATCTTTGTTTTTTTGGTAGAATCCATCTTGATTTCTGTCTTCTTGAATTACTAGAGTCTTCATCGTCTGATTTTGAGGACCCATTTCTATCTTGCTCATGATTGGAATTACTGAGTAAGTATTCTTACAACATATGTCATATAGAACTATGTTTGTGTGTCTTACCGGTGCATCCCCTCTTATCCAATGATGAAATGGATAAGAGTATAATATTCATATTCATCGATATAATTCTTCTAGATCATATTCCTCATTACTTGGGGAATCTTTACTTGCTTTCTTCTTAGCTACAATATAGTCATCCTTGGTCATATTTAGAGAAACACTTTGCTTCTTGCAATATGTTGGAGTACATAGTACTACCAACTCAATCAAAGTCATCATAACTTTGTAGTACCCTTTAGGTACCACACCATTTGCTCTGCATATTTTACTTGGATAAGTAAAATCTATTCTGGATTTCATCATGCTTCTAATCTCAAGAATCATGCCAAGACGCTAGAACTTTGAGATCTACCATAGTCACTCCCTCTTAGGTGGAGAATTATCCTCCCTCTGCATCTGTATTAGGACATTGGGGTGACAGGTAGTCTCCTCTGCTGTTAGTCTTCTTTGTATCTATGTCACTAGATATCGGGATCCTTCATCTTGAAATTTGTTGCAAGTTTTCTCTTGTCCTTTATAGGATTCTATCTTCAATCTTGTAGTAAAGTTTGGGATCTCCATCACTCTTGTTGATCCTCAATTTTTTCATGTGACTGTATGCGCTATCCCATGGGTGCCTACTAAGTTTGTACAAATCCTTCTGTACATAGGTGGTTCTCTATAGAGAGTCTCAAACTATATAGTTTGCTTGATTTGTTCTTTTACTTTGATTACACCAATTGTATAGTGTAATATCCGTTATTGAAGAGGTGTATCTAGCACCTAGAGCAATGTCTTTCCAAAATCTAATCTCTCTTTTAATAGAACCCATGAACCTTGCTTCATAACTTTTGATACTTTTATCAACGGTATACTTAGTTTTGTAGATTTACTTGGAAGACTTTACAAAAATTCCCTTCATGTTTCGAACTCATATCCATACATCATTATGTATGATCGAATGGTACTTCTTAGATCATATAATCCTACCATTCTTTTTTCTTGGGACATTCTTTCGCAAGGTGTCCTTTCTCATCACAACCGATCTATTGAGTTGTGAGATGTCCTTCTATTCTTGGCGTGAATGTTCTTCCTTCTTCTTGTTGGCTTGGGTTGTTAGGGATTTATTGTCATCTCTTATTCAATCAATCATTCATTTATTCATATGTGATATTCCTAATAGGACAACTCTCTCAATTGGATTTGGAAGACCATTCAAAGTTGTAATTTATGCTTATGCCTCTTTGTCATTGTCTTCAATGGCTTCTAATTGCTCCTTGAGATGAGGTATTATTGTGAAGTAATCATTGAATGTTTTATTCACATTATTTGAGTTTATTTTCCAAGGTCATCATCTTTCATACTATTCATTGCATCGAACATATCCTTGGGAGTCTTCAAGGATGATACCTGTGAGATCCAATGGAGGCAGAAATACTCATCTTTGTTTTGACTAGGTCCTTCTTGGATTTGAATTCATCTTCATCTAGATCTGTAGCTTCTTCTTTGACATAGTTCTTCATGCCATGGTAAGCACTCTATAATGCCATGCTTAGAATTTCTCGACTCTTTCAAGCTTGTCCTAAATCTTGGTACTGTTTGTTGTTATGATAAAAATGAGAACCTCAAATAGAAATAGAGAGGATGAATCTTACCAGTGAGAATGCTTCAACTTGATGTTTTCTTGAAGGATCTTTTGAAAGAATTCTTTTGGTGGACCTAGGGTTTGATAGAGAAACCCTAAATTTTCAACTTAGGTATCTTTCATATTTGATTGGATAGAAATATGCGCCTCCTCAAGGAAAGATGAGCAATATACTTATTTTCCCAAAACTGTGGACATAATTGCAAAATATTTGATGCCCTAGTTTTCTCCAACAATAGTGTTAGGTCAAAAGCTAAAAGTTCACAGAATGAGAAAATTCTGACATAGAGACATGCACCTTCCTAGGGCTAATTTAATGGTTCTCCTTCTTCAACTTATTGGTGGATGAAAGTGCTCAGAATAGGAAGCCCTAGTTTTTTTTTGGGTTTTGTCTGCGGAAATGACTGATATTGTTTCTGCTATATCTCCATAATTAATGCTCCTATGTGTCTAAAACTTCGCACTAAGGTATACTCTCGTGTTCTCTTCTAGTACCACAGGTTATAGCAGCATTGGTTTCACCAATTAGGACTTATGCTAGTTTTCCCAAGGTGACTTATTTTGGGACTGTTCATCATAGCTAACTTGTACGGACATCCACGTGTCACTCGTTCATCTTTGGGGTCTGAAATTTTTACCATGGAAACTAAGGTATGTTACCTTTCTAGAAAATCTTATGAAATATCATTTGGACCTTCCTAGTCCTATATATAGTGATTCTCCCTAGGTCACCTGTTTAATGTTGAAATATGGGAGAGGATGGAACCCTGAGTTGGAGGAATCATATCTCCTAAATTATAGTGCATATGAGGATGAAACGTTTACAAAGGGTACATCACGATTTTATATTTGGCCTGTAAAAGTTTCAGCTCCTGAGGATTCTCTAATATTGAGATATGGCGAAAGTACCAAAATTACTAGTTTTGGTCTTTTAGGGTTTTCAAGCTTGAAACCCTAATCTTTAATAGCTGTAGCTGTAGGACTGTTTCGGATGCACAAAGACTTATTTAAGGGTAGTTATGATACCATGTTATATTTTTAATGGTTATACAAGATATAAAACATTTAGCATCATAACATTATAACCATAAGCAAAGAATCACTGAAAGAAAGACAAATGTAGCAACACAAGAGAACACAAGAGAACACAAATATTTTCCTTGGGGAAACCACAAGGGAGAAAACCCTGAAAAAATTCCTCAGTATAGAATTTGACCAAGACAGTGTAAAAATCAGACAACAACTTCTCCTTTTTGCCGACATACTACTACTTCTCTCTCTCGCTAAGAACAACTTGCGTGAGTGATTACAAATGAAGGGAGGTGCCTCTTGCTTATATTATTTTGTTGACTTGACATCTAAATTGGTGGGGATGAATTCACTAGATGTCAAGGAAAACTCATCCAACTAGACATTAAAAATAGCATTTATTATAATGACACTTGGGTACTAATGACCCGACTTACAATGGAGGGTTTACCTCATGAATTTTACATGACCAATTACATCAAGGACATCTCCAAATGGAGGAAGAACATATCCAAAGGAGAATACAACAAAAGTACAATAGAATATATTCTGAAGTTACAATATTTTAACAAACCCTCCCCCCTCCTAGTCTCTGTAGGACATTTTCCCAGTGTAGCTGAGCCAGTTGGAGACTCCAAAGTGTCCCCAATGGAGTCGCCAATTCTGTTACAGGGAGAAATTTCCTATGGCTTGGGGGTACCACAACATATAGTATGACACTAGAAATCAATATTTCCCAATATAAAAGAGCAATAAGCAAATATAACACTAAGGGGTATAGAATTGTACCTTATTCTGGATGTTTGAAGTAGATCCCCGTTGAGCTTTTCCAATGCAATTGCAATTATAATTTTCTCTCAACAACAACAAAAAAAGAAAGCATGATATATATAAGTGTTTTAGAGATACTCTAGGATATATAATAAATCATGTATAAGCAATTAAATACATCCATGTATTCAATATTCATATTCAAAATTCACATGAATTGGACAGGAAAATATATTTCTATTAACAAATCAGAGATACAATAGTGAGAAACTTTGTCGGCACTTCTGCGAACCAAAGAAACTGAGTCCTCCACCTGGGCCTCCACCACTTCAATATTCCATCTCTCGATAGAATGCTCACAAAGCAAAGGAAAGCTTGGGAAGAACACTATGTGCTCCAAGGGACAAAGTGATGCAAACTCAAGTATAAGCAAAACTAAGGCAACAATGGACTATAGTTTCCTTACTCTTCAATTTGTCCTCCTTCAATGTATCCAAGGGGTTCCTTATATAGCACTCCAAAGAGGTAATGGAGGGTTGAATCCGGGCATTCTCAAGACATTTGGAAGGACACGAGTCAATTTATTTAGACTCATATGAGGAAAACTCCAAAAATATTTGTCATTTTTCACACATCTCGATGTACATGGGTTTGAGGTCAAAATATGCGTATACACACGAGTATTGCTTTAAAAGTCATGTATAGGTATAAACAAGTAATTTTTGGGGATGATATTGGAACATCAAAGTATAATATAATTCCATGGGGTCCAAAGACTCTGCAAAGGGATAGGGAAGGCCATAAATGTGTGATAAACCATGTGTGGTAAAATCAGCTATAACAACTGTCACCAACGCAAATTGAAAATCACAAGGGACATGAGATGGTATGGGTCCCATAGTAGACTCACCAATGTGCTAGAGTCAGGTGACATCTGGGATATTTGACCAATACCCTATACAAATATCAATGGTGCGATGATGTAGCTGAAGTCAAGCATGTGAGACACAATTAACTCGAAAGGCACTAATGACTCCTTTCAAGTGGTTCAAGGAACTCATCAATGAGGTGGATGAAAACATGATACATGGACCTCTAGGTCTATCCTCTGTAATAGATGTGCTGACATCGATAGAGGGAGACCTACAACTAATCAAGGAAATGATGTTTCCTTGACTAGAAGCATGGGGGGGGGGCGGGAATAACCAAAGACATGGAAAAATTGGGAGACTGCCACACTGAATGGGGGAACGGGGGACTCAAACTTCCTTTGTTCAGAGTACAATGGTAGGGATGACCTGAAAGCAAATGAAACTGACTCGTGGGAAAGGGATCATAGCTTTAGTATCGGGAATATATCTACAAATGGGAAATACTGAGGGAGGTAACTAGAATAGGAATATCTAGGGGATCCAAGGAATACTCATCGCATAATACTCTTAACAAAGGAAACCTAATGGGGGAAAGCTACCATAATGTGATGGTACCTAGAGACACCATTTGGGCCTTCTTCATAGTTTAAGGAGCACAAATAAGGTATATAAGTACACTTAATATGATACGATCTCATGGGTTTTTAGCGAGCCGAGGAAAGTAAATGCTCGATGGTGTTTTCATTTTTAGAGAGTCTGAAAATAGGAATAAGAATCCAGTGTGGTATCTTTTTCCTTAATAGTATCCTAAGCCTAAAAAAATGTGAAAGTATATACAGGAGAAATCTCCCAACCTTTGGGGTAAGGGAGACTTATTTACTGTTGGTAGTCCAATCAGGCCGAAAAAGGTTAAACCAATACTGACTGGATGGTCGTTCAAAAAAATTTACGAGCATGAACGAAACCAAGTTTTCTCTGCAATATTTTCTTGATGAGAGGGCTGGTTGAAGAGCTTAAAGACAACCCATAATGATATTTTTTGTAAAGTACAGTCCAAATGTGAAATATATAATAAAAGTATACAAAGGGAAACGTTCCTAGCTGGAAGGTGCCAGGGTGATCCTTTTCTTATAATATTCTATGCAGTTTGAAAAAGGAAATAAATGAGGCCACATAGACACCCTTTCAAATTATTTAACGAGCATGAAATAAAGCAAGTGTGCTCAACAATATTTTCATTCTTTTAGAAGTCAGAAAAGAGCTTAATAGAAACTATGTAATGGTTATTCAAGCAAGGAGGAATTGTTCAACGTATGGAAAGAGGTTATGTTGTGAACATGGCTGACAGGAATAATTGAGGAACACTGACGGGGCCTCATTGCAAGACGATGGATGATGGTAAAATAAGGCCAACTGTGTAGTATGGATGGGTCAGAGGGATCGTGAACATGCCAATACGTATAAGGGGTGATTTGTGTGGTAGCTTGCAAATCATGATGACTCCAAGAAATGGCTCGAAGAAACTAGGGAGGGATTCAGTCTAGTATGGTTCGTCTCTTCACCTAGGAGATTTTTGCAAAATGACAACAACTTCCTATTCTCATCGAGGACCATCCATATGTGGGCATGGACTACTAGGGAGATCCAAAGATGTCTCAACCTCTAGTACAGGTCCGGGGACCTGAAGATATGCTATCATATTGGTAGCTAGATCATACATGTGAAATATACTAACAATATACTATGTGCATGTGCATATATGGGACCACACCCTCTAGCAGGGTACCAGAGGCATAGGGGCATGGGTTATATCCACTTTCTAACATGCAAAGGATGTGACAGAGTACTACAATGGAATCACTATAGCTGGACGTGGAGCTACTACTAGAGGGGGTCACCAACTCATGGTAACAATGATGTAAAAAAAAGGAAAATATGACACAAGTGTACTCATGGTGGGTGACTTCAGGCATAGAACCTCTTGAGGTAGATCCCATTGTAGGGGTTCATCAAGAGGTGGCCGTTAGAGTCAGCAAGAATATATTCTCCCTTTCCAAGACATCAATGTATGGCATATGGTCCATGCCACATGGAATCAAACTTTCCTTTCCCTAGCTTATCATTGTCTTGGTCATAGACGAGGACTAGGTCCCCATCGCTAAAGGTGCGTGGGTGAACGTGGGAGTCATAATGGGACTTTGACCAAGTCTTGGACAATTCAATAATTTGGAGAGAATCACAATTATCCTCATTGGTTTGTTCAAGCATAATTAGGTGTTGTTCTAATGGAGAAGTATCAGGTAGAAGTTTTACGGTAAGCCATAGTGATGGAATCTAGAATTGAATGGGAAGAAGTGACTCCACACCGCGGACTAAGTGAAATGGGGAAAAATTGGTGGTGGTTTTGAGGATCTCTCCTTCATTGTGAAAGTGGTTCTTAGATATATCAGGTGGATCTTCCATGGTCAAGGATGGAAAAGGACTATTGGAGCTAGAGATCGTATAAATGGTGCTGGTGGTATTTGAGGAAGAAGAAGCGGAGTGGATCTCCTCAAGGACAGTAATGTCAGACTCACGAGAGGGCTTCCAAAGGTCACAGAGGAGTGACCAATACTCTGGAAAGTATGGGAAATGGTGAGAATAATGACCATATAGGCCATAAACTGCACAAGGGTTATTAGTTTGCAATGAATTATTCTTAACCATTGGTGGATCTAGGACAATGACCATTGGGGCACCTATAGTCTCGTCTATAGTGTCCATGTGGGTGCATGGAGAGGAAACTTGGGAAATTTTTGTGTCTCATGGCCTTGAACATCATACAAAGCACAAATACGAGCTGAACACAGTTCTGTCATGGATTTGGATGCCTTACTCCCAACCTTCTTTGGAGGAGGAGGGAAAGGAGTAGAGACATGAGTAGTCTTTGGTGAAGCAGGAGGTGCGTGTGACATCATCTCAATAGGTTAGAGGGGTCAGGGGTGTATTAGGTGGCTCAAGGTACCACACAGGAATTCCCAACATGAAATTAGGAAAATTGAGAGTAACCATGACAGGATTTCTCACAATTCCATATGGTGGAAAAAGGAAGGTAATCGTGTGGAATGGGAATGAACCCTAATAATTCCCTGAGGATTATGATTGAGGTTGCAACTGATGTTGAAAATATGTCAAAATGTTACCATTTATTATAGTGCATAGATCTGATACATTAGTTGACAAAGGCGGAGGTGGTAAGGAAAAAAAGGTGTCTATCATAAGAGCATTTGCAAACAAGCCCGAGCTAATGACATGTAGGTAAGGAATGGGAACTATGTCGATGGTGTGGTTGACCCCTTAGGATCATAGTACGTCATCTGGTCAATGGTCACAATATTCCCATAATGAGAGAACATCAAGAGTTGAAATATGGTAGAGGAAACAAATCACATTGCATACTTGCAACTACGTCCTAGAAGGAGGTTGTAATCAAGTTAGACATTGAAAACATCAATGTCAATCAACACCGTTTTTCTGAATAACTCAATAGGGAAATTTGTGAGAACACCTTGGGCCTAAGCAGAGCAACCATCATAGGCACAAAGGGTAGTGGAGAAAGGTTGAAGGGTGGGAGATCCAAGTTTCTGCCACACAAAGGTTGACATAACACAAGTGGATTCCCCCTCATCAATAATGCATTGATGAATAACCAAATTACCGATCATGACTGAAACTTGGAAAGCAACGGATGATGGCATTATGGGTTCTCCTTGATCCAGGTCGAAGGTGATGAACCGAGAATCAAAGGGATCAATGGCACATAACATGAATAAAAGTGATTTACTTTGCAAAGGTTAGGTTTTGAGCACTTCCAGAGTGGACATGGCAGTGGGGGACTGCGCCAAGTCATCAAGAATACTATAGTTGAGCATAGATCTGGGAGTGGCATTATTCATGACACGAATCAAAGGGAACCATGAGACTTTGGTAGTATCATATGTAGGGGGTCTCTGAAAATGTAAATAAATGTCAAGAATGGTGGAGGTAGATGCCCTTAATGGTTCAACAGTTTTCGTGGCGGAACCATACTGGTTTCGTCGATTCTGAAGGTTGACATTAGATGATAACATCATGAGGTGATGGATGCCAGCATCAGTGGGTTGGGTCAAAACAATGGTTTTGGGAGCTTATGGGGTCAAGGGATAGGTTGTAACCATTTCTTGGTGTCATAGGGGGTTTTAGAGCACCATAGGTGGGGGACCCGATGGTGCGGGGTTTGGTTGAGTTAGAGTAGCTGCATTGGGATCACATTGGCTATCATTTTGGAGTAATTGTTAGACATAATTCAAGTGAGGACACTGATGATTTTAATGGCCATAAGTGTTACATATGGTAGACAGATGGTTAGTCCACAGTTATGGGTTGTTCCTAGCTCAAGCGGGACATTGGGGATTTTGTGCAAAAGGTTCGGTGTCATTACTTTTTGGAGGGTTGGCATGTTGGCCATCACCTTGAGGCTGGTTGTTTCCCTGATTCCTACCTCTATTTTTCCTTCCCTAACCTTTTTAGTTATTGGGGGCGGGTTGGTTAGGGAGGTCCCGCTGTGCGTAGACCTGTCCCATGGGAGCAGGAGTGTTATATTTTTATCATTTAATCAATATGATCTAGGATCTTATATGAGAGAATAACATGCAAAAAATTAATCACAAGAGACAAGAGGCACAAATATTTTTCCTCGGGGAAACCATAGAGGAGAAAACCCCGCAACTTCCTCAAAGATAGAATGAGAACCAATAGCAAAAGTAAAAACCAAAGATACAAAGATGATCTCTGAAAACTGTTCTCTCTCTCACTTGTGCGAGCTACTCCTCTCTCACTCATGTGATATTGTTGAGTGTGCATGTGTTTCAAATAGAGAGTTTCACTCTCAACTTATACTTGTTTTCCACTTGACATTTACTCTACAGGGTCGACTTCTCTAGGAGAGTCTAATAACCCTAATACAACTCAACTATGGGGTTTATTGCCCCAAATTACAATGGAGGGTTAACTTCAATGAATTTACATGACTTTATTATTATTAATGACTCTCTTGATTAGAGGAACACACATCTTCATCAGGGTACAATAAAATATAGTAAGAAATAGACAAGTGAATACATTCCGAAGTCACAAATACATCAACACTCCCTCTTAACTAGGAAGGTATTATCTTTACACAGTTCATCAGCACAAGTCTTCATCACTAGATCATCATCATCATTGATGCTGCTATCTCGAGTAAATGGTGTTATCTCTCAAATCTATTGGTCATAGGAATTTATACAGAGCTAACTCTTTTTCATGCTGGATGTAGGCCTAGCCTCCATGTTGGTCTTCATCTACAATTCCATCCTTTTTTCATGCTGAATGTAGGTCTCATCATCTTCAGCACTTATATCTAACCATGGGAGGCCCATCCCGCCACCATGTTGGAAAGGCTCTGCACTTAAATCTGACCATGGGACACCCAACCTACCACCATGTCAGAAAGGATCTGCACTTACATCTGACCATGGGAGGCCCATCCTGCCACCATGTTGGAAAGGATCTGCACTTACTTCCAACCATGGGAGGCCCAACCTTCCACCATGTTGGAAATCTCGGTAGTTACATCTGACCATGGGAGGCCCAGCCTACTGCCATGTCGGAAAGGATCTGCACTTACATATGACCATGGGAGGCCCAACCTTCCACCATGTCAGAAATCCTCTGTAATTACATCCGACCATGGGAGGCCCAGATTGGCACCATGTCAAAAAGGCTCATGTGTATTTGCATCTTCTGGACTCATCACTTCCCTTTGGAGGGAACCTTAATCTGATGAATGCCAAGCTTCTTTCTAAAGTACTAAAACTTCACTCTGGCTAACGGCTTGGTCAACACATCAACCATCTTCTCATCCACCACAACATAGTGGAGCTTCACTGCTCCTCTCTGCACCATATCCCTAATATAGTGATACTTGATCTCGATATGCTTCAACTTTTAATAAAACACTGGGTTCTACAACAACTTCACACAACTCTAGTTGTTGCAATATATACAAGTAACATCTAACTAGAGCTCAAACAAGTTAGATAGTAGCTTCCTCATCCACACTACCTCACAACTAGCTGAACAAGCTGCAACATGCTCTGATTCGGCTATACTCAGTGCCACGCAGGACTGCTTCCTACTAAACTAAGAGATCACACTTGATCCCATACTGAAG
>LPNX010547587.1:458235-511554 GCA_001517045.1 Pseudotsuga menziesii | reverse complement strand
AATGCCTGCATCCGAAAACATCAATACAACTTCATCTGAAACCCTAATACTCTCAGTACTTCATATAAGATCACCCATATGCTCATCAAGTCAAACTGAATTTTCAACAATAGAAGAAGGGGAAAATACATCAGTGTTTGCCAAAATCTGTATCCTAGCCCCAAACTGTCACCAATCTTGGGTACATTCTGTCTATAGGCTCTGCAATCAATTCAGACATGATTCCTCCAGTAGAAATTTCATAGATTGTGATCCTTTCATAGCTTCTTAAAACCAGTCAGCTACATTAACCAGAACAGCCTCTATCATAATTGACAACTCGCTGAATTTCCTGAACAATGTCTTCTGCAATTTCTTGTATTATTAGGTCTTTAGGAAAAACCCTTCAGTCAGCTTCTTACCACCAAAAACTCATCAGCAAAGTATCACATAAACGGGAGGTTCAATTATAAAAATTCTTCTCTCAATCAATGACTGAAANCCAAAACTGAGAAGTAATCAAACCTATGATTGAAAGTGAAAAAACAAACCAAAATTGAAGAAAACAAACCAAAATGGAGAGAAAAAATTACTGACATAACAGAAGCAACACCCCGAAGTGCTCTTCCTTTTGATGGCACTACCTTCCCAATCTGAATCCACATAACCTTCCAGGTTAATCTTTTGGTTCACCTCATACTTGAGCCCATAATCAACTGTACCCTTTAGGTACCTCAGAATATGCTTTGCAGTAATAAGGTGAACATGTGTTCCCAGCAAAGCAAATATCTGGTCTTGTATTCATTAGGTGCATCAAGGAACCAATCATCTGATGATACATCGTAACATCAACTGTCTCTGATGAAGCATCACTCAATAGCTTCAGGTTCGATGCCATAAGTGTTGCCATGGCCTTGCAGTCCATAATCCTGAACCTCTTTAGGATCTCCACTGCATGATTCCCTTCTCCAAGGGAGAATCCATTTTCATTTTGCCACACCTCCATGCCAAGAAATTAATACATCATACCCAAAGCCTTCATCTCGAAATAGGCATCAATATTCCTCTTTGTGTTAACAATTAACCCATCCTCACTTGTCATAAACATGCCATCTACATACAGACTTACAGTAGGAGTATCACTGTGTTCCCTTCCTAAACCTTGTAGTAAAGGTTGGAGTTTTCTTTACTCTTGGTAAATCCCAAGCTAGTTAGGAAGTTGTCAATCCTGTCGTACCATGCCCTGGGTTTCTGTTTCAAACCATACAAGGCCTTCTTCAATTTGCACACATGAGTCTCCCTATCATTTGTCTCAAATCCGAGTGGTTGCTCCACGTACACTTCCTCTTCCACTACACCATTCAAGAACATGGTCTTGAAATCCATCTAGTGTATCTTCCATTTCATCACTATAGCCAGAGAAAGTACTAATCTGATGGGAGTGTATCTAGCTACAGGTGAAAACTGATCTTCATAATCTATCCCTTCCATCTAAGAGAAGCCACGTGCCACAAATATCACTTTATATTTCTCTATGTTTCCATCTGCAGCATGCTTGATCTTGTAGATCCACTTGGAAGTCACAACATAATTCCCTTCTTGTCTTGAGGCCACATCCCAGACATCATTCTTCATGATCGACCGGTACTCTACGATCATAGCATCCTTCCATTCTTTCTTTTCTATCACTTCTTCATAGTTGGAAGGTTCCTTATTGATGATGTCACACAACAGGGCTACATAACCAGAGTAGGACCTACTTCTCTTCCTTTCTCTGTGCATTTATTTTGGAGTGCCATATCTCTCTACACCTTGGATGGCCTCACGTACCCATGCTGGTTTTCTCTTGTAAGGATTCTTCTCATGGGGTGGATCTATAGGTTCCTGAGGTTCTTCCATCTTTTTATCTTCTTCTGGAGTTGCTTCATTCATAGTTGTATCTCGAATCCTGGGTACTTATGTTTCTTCAAGGTCCTCAACAATTCTCTTTCTGTATTTGTTGTAAGCCGAGTCTTCATCAAATGTCATGTTCCTGCTGATGCTGATCTTCTTGAATCCTGGGAAATATATTTTGTAAGCCTTATAGCTTTCACTATATCTTGCAAATATACCTTTCTTTCATGAAGGATCTAACTTATTCCTATTTTCTTTCGGAGTGTGTATGTACACCGGACAGCCAAATATTCTGAGATGGATGAATTCTGGTTTCTTGCCAGAGAAGAATTATTTTGGTGTCTTGTTCTTGAGAAGTCTATGCGGAGTGTGATTCTGTACATATAAAGCTATCCTAGCATCTTCTTCCCATAGATGCATAGGAAGATCTTGATCATGAAGAATTTCCCTTGCTGCTTCCATAATCGTTCTATTATTCCTTTCTGCAACCCCATTCTGTTGTGGATTATATGGAGTGGTCAACTCCCTATTAATCCCTGAGTCTCTGCATAATTCCTTGAATTCATCTGATGTGAATTCTCTGCCATTGTCTGATAGAAAGGTCTTGATTTTATTCTTTTTGTGGTTCTCGATCAAGGATTTGAATTCCTTGAACTTACTGAATACTTCATCCTTGATTTTCAAGAAATGTATCCATGTCTCCCTAGAAAAATCATCAAGTAAAGAAACATAATATACATACCCACTTAATGAACTAGATGACATCGAATCGCATACATTGGAGTGAATAATTTCCAAGATTCATTTTTTCTTTCTCTCGCTACTTAGAAATGTCTTCTTTGTGTTCTTTCCCTTCACACATGCTTTGCAAATGCATTCATGCTTTGGATATATTTTTGGAAGACCTTCAACAAATTTTCTTGCAAGTTGTAGTTCCCTATAGTGCACATGTGCAAGCCTTCTATGCCAAAGTTCACTTGTCTCTACTGAGTCATGGACCAAACCTTGTTCTGGTTAGCCCTTTAATTTGTATAAGCCACTCTCTTTCTCTCCAATCACTACTACATCATCTATAGTATTTCCCTTTGGCCACATAAGGACTTGGCCATCTACAAATGAAACCCTTATACATTTTGCATCCAAGGAAGATATGGAGAGAAGATTCTTATTTAGTCCTGGTACAAACAAGACATCCTTCATCTTCTTATATTTTCCAGAGTCTAGCTTATAGGAAGCTTCACCACTACCTGTTATGGGATATTGGTAGTCATCCCTAAGTTTCACTTTGTGGGGTGACTCATGTTCGGATAGTTTGATAAAGGATTCTTTGAATCTCTTCATATGCTTGGAAGCCCCACTATCTATGAGCCAATCATTGCTTCCATGTGTAACAATTCCCATGAGGGCATAAATCAACACATACTATTCATCGCTTGAAGAATCTTCACTTCCTTCTTTGACTCTCTTCCTGGGAGGTTCATCATCCTCTGCAGTGTGAGCATGATGTCTTCTTTTGTTGTCCTTCTTCTTGTGAGAGCCACCTTTATTTATAGGAAAATATTTGGTGAAGTATCCTTTCTCATGACATGTATAACATCTGAATTTAGATAGATCTCTGATAGATATTCTAGGGTTATCTTTCTGATTCTAGTGAGAATTCATACCTTTGAGATGATGGTGGCCCCTTCTAATTTTCTTGGTGTGTGTTGTGAGATATTGATCTTCATTTCCCATATTTTCTTCTCAAGCTACTATTCAAGCTTCTTCTTGTGAGAATTGCTACCACAACCTACTGAAAGTGATTAACTTTCTTCTAGCACAAATCCCTTGAATAAAGGAGTCCCATGACCTAGGGAGACCATTCAAGGAGGTCATCACAATTTCTCCATTCTCGACTTCTTCTTCCACAAATTCATGTTGTTCTTTGATTTGAGAGACCCTTGTAAAGTATGACTGTATGGTCTCTGCATTCTAGATTTTTAAATTCTTCAACTGATTTGTCAAAGTCATCTTCCAATTTATATTATTCNTTCATGGCTGCTCTGTTCCTTCCAATGGTTTGTAATGGAGCCTAGTGATTATTTGAGAGCTGGAAATTCAATCTTATGCACCATTTTATCATTCTGAACAATAAANAAACATCTCTTTAGGTGTCTTTAGGGAAGACACATGTGGTATAAGGTGATCCTTGATAGAATCAACAATAATCCTCTTGGCCTTGACCAAGTTCTTCTTTTGTAAGGCTTTAGCCTCATCTCCCTCTGGAACTAGAACCTCTCCACTTATGTAGGTGTCCAATTCATTTTCTTCAAGAAAAAGTGAAATCCTATACTTCCATGCTCGGAAGTTATTAGGTCCTTCAAGCTTTTCATCAAGCTTGGTGTGATGAGACATCTTTAATGAAAACCTCAAATGGAAATACAAAATATTTAGATCTTACCAATTTGAGATGTTGGAACTAGATCTGGAGTTGATCTTTTGCAGTGCTAATTTTCTGGTCTAGGGTAAAATTAGGGTTTGACTTTCTCGGAGTTCTACCCAACGAAAAACTTTGATCTTGGTCTCTAAATTTAGATTTTGAGGAGGAGAGAAATCCTATGCTAGGATCACTCAAAAATTCCACTTGTATGAAAAGTATAATTTACCACAGTAGTGATAGGTCAAAAAATGAAAATGCTTGGAATCAGATTCTACTTTGATAGAAAGATGCACCCTGCAATGGAGAGTTAGCCTAGCCTCCTTTTGCTGATGATATATGGATAGAGATAGAAAAATTAAGAAGCCCTAGATTCTATAGCTGCACAGGGTCTTGTTCTAACGTTAGCTCTGATCCCATGTTATATTTTTATCATTTAATCAATATGATCCAGGATCTTATCTGAGATAATAACATGCACAACAATAATCACAAGAGACAAGAGACAAAAATATTTTTCCTCAAAGAAACTATAAAGGAGAAAACCCTGCAAATTCCTCAGAGATAGAGTGAGCACCAATAGAAAAAGTAAAACCCAAAGATACAAAGATGATCTTTGACAACTGTGCTCTCTCCCACTTGTGCGAGCTACTCCTCTCTCACTCATGCGCTATTGTTGAGTGAGTGTGTGTTTCAAATAGAGAGTCTCACTCTCCGTTTATACTTGTTTTCCACTTGAAATTTAATCTACAGGGCTGACTTCTCTAGGAGATTCTAATAACCCTAATATAACTCAAATGTGGGGTCTATTGCTCTGACTTACAATGGAGGGTTAACCTCAATGAGTTTACATGACTTTATTATATTAATGACTCTCCCGATCGGAGGAACAAACATCTTCGTTGGGGTACAATGAAATACAATAAGAAATATACAAGTAAATAAATTTTAAAGTTACAAATAAATAAACAAGGAGTCGGGGTCGGATCTAGAGTGGGTTGCATAGGTGGTGCATAATAGATAGGAGTAGTTGGTGGGGCTGCAAAGCTAGTTGTTTGGCTAGTACATGAGTATGCTGAACAAGTCGGTCTGTGAACATGAGGGGTTTAAGTGGGAGGTGCATAGGAAGGGGTGGCTTCAGACTGAGCCGTTACGTGTGAATAATTAGGGGTGTAACCTAGATTTGTATTGGAGAGAGTAGCTCTAGACTGAGCTGTCACACATGAAATATCAAGAGCGTAACGTAGCTAGGTAACACTATTGGTGTTACCATGATGGGGTGGCATCATGGGAGAGGCTGGATGAAACTGAGGATGATGGGTAATAGAGGCGATAACTCCATCATTAGCATGATATGCCCTCGGTGTATCACGATGTGAGGTGCTGGCATGGGGATAATTTGGTATAATGGTATACAAGTAACCATACTAGATGTAGATCAAATTGAACTACTTTGCCTTAAGGAGGGCTTCCTCCTCGGTTTGTGATTGCTCAGATGAAAATTCCTTGGATATGGGGGGGAGTAAGGTTTTGAGGAACCAATCTAGGAATATACTATCATCTAACTCGATATTACACAATCTATGAAAACATCACCATTCATGGATACAATCTATGATATGGGTAGCTGTGTTCTGTCGACAAGATAATAGGATTTCCACTCCCTCGTCATAACAAATGGGTAACTGGAAGTATTGAAGGAACATTGAAGTTAACCAGGAGAATTTAGGGTAGGTACCATGAGGCATCTTGATATACCACTTGAACACAACACTAGTGAGTGTGCACTAGAACAACCTCAGTCGAATCGAATCATACACTATGTTGTTAGATGAACACCGTGGGTGGAATGACATAATGTGATTTTGAGTGTCCTCTCCTGCCTTGCCCTCATACTTAGGGATGTATGAGGGAATCTTTATAGGCATATGAGTCCATTGTGGGTGATGAAAAATGGGTTCATTGGTTAACCGTTCTAGATCAGGCACGTCGAGACTAGCCATAAATGGTAGGCTAAATCCGAGATTGGCTCAAGAAGGACCAATAATGGTGCCAGTGGCCGCATGAAAATAGTTACCAGGCATAAATGGGGGTGGATGAGGTTGACTTCCGATAGTAGGAACAATCACTGGTATGATAGGCATAGTTGGAACAGATGTGATAGGGCCATTGCCCCTAGATATAAATGGTGGAATGGTAGTGAAAACAGTGGCTGGAATGGGACCACCACTAGTGGGTAGTGAACTAGAAACAATGTGTACGGTGATAAGGGGCCCACTAGTACTAGGGTTTGTCATCCCGATGGAAGGGATACTCATGATGATAGGTGGAATGGACATGAGTCCACTACTAACAATCTCCCCTTGAAATGGATCATGATGCGCACTAACCATGGGGCTAGATGGAGCAGTGAACAAGGTGGGTTCAGACTGATATGAATTTGAATCAGACTCAGATCCCATGTGTCACTTTGAAGGTGGTGAACAACATTGAAGATGACTCCAATGGTTATGGTTCAAATAACCGAATTGGTGGGTACTCCCCCTAATCCTATGTGACTAGCATGGTGGATCTATGATGGCATGATGGAGCACTGTGTAATGAATGAAAATTAAACATTATTAATCACAGGCTCAAAAACCCAACTACAACCAAGTGCATAGAAGGAGAAAGTATGAAATGGAGGCTTATAGGCCAACACCAATATCTAAAACCAAACTTGGCAGAATGGGTAATAGCAAGGCGAGTCTACAACAAAGTGGCCAGAAATCCAACAAGAAACACTACCTATAAAATAAAAATGACTCACTAACCTATGGGGTATGAGTGCAAGAAAGCTCCTAACTACAAGAAGGAAGCCCCTCACAAATTGTATCATCAATAGGGTGACGAAATCCTAGTCAGATAATATGAAATGGAAGAACAATATAGGATAAAAGAATCCTACTACCGAGAAGGACCTCTGGGTAAAAGAGCCATAGAATAATGGAAACTATGATACGTCATTCATGACACGTCTGTTCGGTTTAATAACGCTTCAACCCTTTGGACCTCGACACCCAATATACATTGGCATGCATGAGGATGACTATGAAGGTTTAGCCTTTGGTACTATATGGTGTGCAGTATTCCACCTTGACTTGTGGAACCCCTTCATTTTTGGATTACTTCTTCTGAGTAGGGGGCCTCTCGACAAAATGGTTGTGACCGTGTGAACAAGTATAAGAGGATTTTGGTCCCCTAATGGACAACAACTATGTCTCAAGTGTAAGTGACATAGGGGTGTTGTTTGTATGCCTATCCCCAAAGTCCTAACTTAGCTACAATATTGTTTTGTCCTCAAGCGAGGTTACAATGTTGGTTGTATTAAGTCATTTTTAAGGCTTACTTGGGGTCATGAACCAAGATTTTCACTTATATGGTGTGAAATGTGTGCAACTGATTTGTATACCGAACCCAACAATCCACGATGAATATGTCCCAATCTAACTATTGGGATGCAAATATAATGTAGATAAAGAGTAGTAAAGAACAATAAATATACTGAAAAATAAAATTTTCTTCCAGAAATAAATTGTACTTGAAACAAATGAGCAGTAAAAGGAACTAATAAAATGTAGGAAACATGCATGGGGTCTCAACCACGAAGCTCAAGTAGAAGGACTCACAAACTAAGTAAGTGGGATCTCAAAACATACCAGGGGGCTGCAAAACATTAGATATGGACAGAAAACAGGTCAAAAAAGGGTTTGGGATAGACAGGGGGTCTGAAATAGGAATCTAAAGCACAAAAAAAGACTAAATAACTACAAGTTTTACTTGTCGGTGGAACATGCATGATCAGGGTCGCAAAAAATAGAGGAGAAATCGCTATTTGAGTAGAAAAATAGTCGACAGACTTAGGTCACGCAAAACAGAGGGCTAAGCACGACGGGTCGCATGAAACTGAGTCCCAGTAGCGACCTGGGTCACTCTAGAAGCCAAGACATGTGCGATATGGATTTCTGAGCAAGGTCTCGCATATCAAACTAAAAGGAATGACCTAGGTTGCGCTTATCAAGAAAAAAAGGCACGACTGGGTCACGGCTTTCGACTGGATAGGTGCGACTTGACCCGAACATAAATTCTTTTGAAAAATGGCAGCCGACTAGGGCTAGGGGCAGGAACTAATGCAATACTGGTTTGGATCTACCATGAGTGGGTCATATCCGTGACGACTGTGGGCAGAAAATGAGAACAAACTAAGAGAAAACCTACTAAAACAAAGATCTATATGGATCAAATGAGTGGAGTCACCAAAACTGTAGTGGGGATTTCTCCCTAGCTACGTGCAAATGCACCAACCTTATCTCATCCAGAGCATAAGGAAGAGTTCAACAATAAAAAGCAAGAGAATAAAAAAAAATATTTTAAAGGGTTTTTCACATATATATAAACTAACTAATGCAGAAAATAAAATAAACACACCTTTCTCATTAGAGGAAATTTCAACTCAAAATGGGCCTTTCAACCCTAATTGAAATTCCATGTCATCATGTGTTAGCCAATGAAATTGCTTTAAAATTGAAATACCGTATAGGTCTTAAACAATTTTTTAATATAAATTTGGGGATATGTATCATAAAAAAAATACTTTTTTTGTTCATATTTTCAACATATCTCCCTGTGTTATTACTCAAATTTCGATCGGGAGAGCTCGTTGGATGCGGAATTAAATTCCGCATTCAACGAGTACCCACTCTACATACTTTTGATGTACCTCGCTACCCCAACAACAAGAAATACCTGGAAAGCATGAAGATAATGTCATCATCACATTTTTTCAGGTATTTCTTTTTTTTGGGGTAGTGAGGTCCATCAAAAGTATGCAGAGTGGGTACTCGTTGGATGCATAATTTAATTCTACATCCAGCGAGCTCTCTCGATCGAAATTTGATTAAAAACATAGGGAGATATGTTGAAAATATGAAAAAAAGTAGTTTTTTATTTTATTCCTCCAAAATTAATAAATATTATTTTATTATTTTAACTATTATTTTATTACTTTCCTTAGGAGGCCCATTTTGAGTTGAAATTTCCTCTAATGGAAAATGGGCCACTGTATCCGTCCTTGGAAGTGGTTTCGTAGCTCCATGGTTTGGGCCCTCCGATCTATTCCACAAATGGTTGTAAAATGGGGGTAAAGGATCCAAATGTGTACGGATTGAAATCAACGTACACTCGGGGAAATGACATGGAAAAATATGGAAGGGAAAGTATGTGATGTGAATGATGGAAAAATGTGATCCAAAAGTGTTTTGGAGGAGTCCTTCATAATTTATTTATAGTATGGTCATATGGTTTTTTGACCCATGGTATTTTATTGTCCATGGTATTTATCTACTGTTTTTTGACCCATTCTCCTTTTTAGGGTTTTTGACCCTTTTTGGGAGAGAGTGGGGATAAATCATAATAAATGCTCACAATCCCTTCATTTATGGGGAGGAATAATGATGTTTTGAACCATTTTTTGTGGAAACACAATTGTGAAGGTAAAAAATGAAGGAAATATGGTGGGGATATGATGTATGCATAAGGTTTAGACCATGGAGAGCTAGGTGACCACTTTTTAGTGTTAACATATCCTAGGAAAATGAGAGGAAAAAAATGCTCGAGTAGACAAGGGAATAGCATAAAAATCAAAGAGAAGAGTGAATATGGGATTGGCAGTCCTGATAAACCATGCAAGAGTTATGCAAAAGATATGATACCATGTAAAGGTTTTTTTTTACACTATAACCCACAAATATTGGTAAACTTCCAAACCAACTAGATAACCTTGAGTTGGTGATTAGTCCCATGTTCCCACAATGGAGGTTAGTACATAATATTCCCAAAGGAGTCATTTATTCCAACACCCCTCCTATGATGTAACTTAGGGGAATTGAACCTAGGCAAAAGCTATGATACCACTTACAAATATAACTCCCAAAATTGAATTTTTGTAGTGGGGATTTCTCCCCTACTAAATAAAAAAGCACCTACCTTAGATCAGTTGGATCTAAGGGTAGAGTTCATGGTGCAAGGGATATCTCGACCTTGACTTACAACAAAAATACATTTTTTTTATCTAACTAATGAAACAAAAATTCAAACATAACTTTAAATTGGGCCACTGCAGCCGTTTGAGGAAATGGTCCATAGGATCCCACGATCCTGGTCTCCGATCTTTTTCACCAATAATTGTCAAAGGGAAATGGAGCAAGCTCAACATACACTATTGGATGATATATAAAAAGTATGGGGATGATTGAGGAATAAAAAGTATGACTAAAAGTTGTGAAAAAGTGAAAAGTGTATGTGGGGAGACCTTCACAATGTATTTATAGGATGATCCAAGATTTTGTTACCCATGGTATTTCATTGTGCATGGTATTTGTCCATGGTTTTTGACCCATTGTCATTTTAGGTATTTTTGGAGAGAGTCCAAGGCTATGTTGCAATAAATTCTCATATTCCCTGTATTTATGGGGGAAGGTTAAAAATATTTTGTACCAATTTTGCTGGAATTTATTTTTGAAGGCCAATATGGAGGGAATAATGGTGGGACTATGATGTATAATTATGATTTGGACCATAGACAGATATGTGAACAATTTTTGGTGTTAACAGATTCCCCCCTAATGTGTGAGGGAAGGAGCTCATCGTATGGCCGAAAAATATCATAGGATCAAGGGAGAAGTGGTGACAAGAGTGGAGAAACCAGAGGGAACCATGGAGGAGTCGGAGTTTCTTCATTTGAACTGTAGTTACTTTTGATTTGTATTACTTCTAAAAAATATACGATGTACATATAATCACAGATATTTATATGAATGAGGTGGGCATACCCATGCTCGTATCAATGTCTCAATATACAAATGTGGATCAAGGATCAAACAATGGGAGCCGATCAATACATACAACTGGAAGTACATAATGGTGGCCTCAATGGGAGACTGAATACAAATACTGATTGAAGAAATGATACATAGAAACAATGGAATTATATTGGAATGTAATATCACAACAACTGATGTTCTGCTGAATATGAAGGTGTACCCAACTGTATAGACTCAAAATATCCGAGGTACAATAAACAACATCAAATACTATAAATACACTAAAGCATCATACTGAGGGGATTCCAAAGAATGTCTCCAACGCAACCCAGAGATCACAAGGGACATGAAATAGTATGGGTCCCAAAATAGACTCACCAATGTACTAGAGTCGGATGGAAACTGGGGTCTTCGACCAAATAATGAAGGAACCAATACCTTGTACCAATCTCAATGGTGCGATAGTGTAGCCAAAGTCAGGCACGTGTGTAATGGGGATTTATCCCCTATTGTGTGTAGATGCACCAAACTTAGATCACTGATATTGTAAGGTAGAGTTCAATGGAATAACCAAAAACTAAATAACAAGTATTAAATTGAGCACATAGATCTGTGGACCAACACACAACTCACAAGATAGATCATACAATTTACTTAGCAATTGAATATGAAATAGTGCAAAAATGGCTTGCAACTATGAATTATTTCATTAATCAAAAGTAATTAGATAATTAATTACAATGAAGTACAATGGCTAAATAGCCTCATGCAATTCGAATCCACGTGAGGAAATTCAAATCGATTGGACTCTACTTGACTGAATGGTTAACTGACCTTGTATAAATGAGCTTGACTAGTCACCAACTGAACTCAACTGATGGAGGTTGGTATCGTCACTCCCATTGGCTCCTAATTTGTAGGAATTGATCTAGGAGGCCCGTAAACTAATGCATGCAAGTGAAATCAGTGGAAGTTGGCCTCAATTAGTGTTTCCCACACTTTAGTAAATGGTACATGTGCCCTAATTAGTCTAAGTGGACCCAATGGTGCTAGTGACTAAAAATACACTAAAAGGACTCCAGCTTTAGACATAATTGACCAAATTGGACAAGGGAGGATTATAATCCTAACACCCCCCATGAATGCTGACTTGGAAAATTTGTGGGCCCTGGTAACTAAGATCATAGGTCTCCCATTACAATAAGTAAGGTAACTACTTAACATAAGGATTTGGGGAAAAAACCACATGGGAAAAAATCCCCCCCTCTAACTAAGTAGGTAGAATCAGGATTCAAGTTTGAAAAACTTGAAAAAGTGTTGCTACAATATCTGTGATGTAGCAAAGTAGCATGCATGATGTTCTGTGCACAGGTACCCTGGGGCCTGGCATGTAGACTTCTCCATCTTCTCCCAAAAATGATGATGGAAGGAAGGATGAATGTAACTGTTTCCTCTTTCTAGATGAAGAGGTGTATGATCCACTCTATTCTTATGAATGCAGTGTGACTGATTATTCCTTTCCATGTAGCATATCATAAGGAGTTTGTTGCATCTCTCTGAAGGAGGTGAGATTGCATGACATAGTGCAAGGGTCTTTCCCTTCTGAGTGTCATATGGATTTCCAGTCATATTCCTAGCTTCCCACTTGGGAGTAGGGACTGGAATTGGATCTGAATCACCCTGATTCTCAATCCCATAAACTAATACAAATGGTTTCGCAATACAAGTGGAAAATTCAAAAGAAGTAGATGGAATGCTTATACCTTCCCTTTTAAGTAGTTGCGGAGAGTGCACTGGTTCTAGAAATGACATGAAGTGTGAGAACTCATATGCCTTGGAGGCATGATTTGTAGCACCCTTCACTATGATGTTCCATGTAGAGATATATGTGATCTCCACTGAGTTAGGCCCAAATATCACTTGCTTTGGAGAGCCAGTATGAGTCATATGGTATACATATAACAGATTTACAGCTAAGGAGGGCACATAAAGCACATATTTGAACTTTCCATGTTCAATATTGATAGAACCCTTCCCTTGGGCTTGAATATTATTGTTATTTCCCATATGAATTGTTGGAGCAGGGCCCCACAGCTACAGGAAAAGCTGCTATATCGGGACAAGAAATCCAAAGGAAACAGTACCTGAAGCGGTCGAGAAGAGAGAGCTCAACCACTGCACTTAAGGCAACGACGAAGACAGGAGGGCTCAGCTACCCTCATAAAGGAAAAGGAGCAACGGGCCAAGGTATTGAATACAAAGGACAGAAGGGGAGCGACCAAGGAAGCAGCGCTAGGAAGCGTGGAAGACTACAGAGAGCTGCAGTGTGACCAGTAAGCGGCAGTCCTCAGTATAGATACGCCGACTGTCACAGTTAGGGTTTTTGGGTTACTGTTGGGAAAGGCCCATAGTTTTGTATCATGGTGAGACCTTCGGGACACCTATTTAAGCATGTATTTTGTATTGTAAAAGGTTAGACAGTTGGTCAGTTAGCTGTTCTTTGAGTCGAGCTCTGGTTCCCTTGTTAAGTCTGTATTATCTTACTGCAACCAGCAGCTGGCTCCCTAAGCATGAATGTAACAATCTACAGGGATTGAGAGAGAGAGAGAGAGAGAGGAAATATTGTAAGAAGAAAGCAATATAGGAAGAGAACAGATCTAAGAGAAGGGCTCCCGGCTATGTGCGTGGAGTTTCCCAGAAGATCTCAAGCTGCATAATAGGTTGCAGCGGAATTGTGTGTATTCTCTCCAGATATAATATAAACACAAGTTCCTGTGGATGTAGCTTCCTCCCTGGAAGTGAACAACATAAATTCCATGTGTTGTGCGACTGTTTCATGTGATTGTGTTTACTTATTTGCTATCTGTTACCTATTACATGAGCTTTGTTTAACAGTTAATGAATGTATGTATGCTATCCTTTAGTTTACAGTAATATAGAAGTTTGAATGCAAGTTAACTGTATCAAGTAGTCTGTATATGAGTTTATCAGTGCTTGATTCATGGTAGTGACAGTTACTGTGTTAAGTGATTCCTATATATTTAGTTCAGCACGTTGAGCACAATAGATGTCAAGCATAATAGAATGAAGAAGCTTAAGTGGAGTTGGTTAACACCCTTGTGAATGTTAACTGAGCTATTATAAGCAGAAAGAAAGCCGTTGGAGCTTGTGAGTTGGAGAGTCCTATTGAGCCCTACTATAGAAGCTATCGCAGCACAGAAAGGTGATATCACACTATCGGAGGAGCCGCGGTGTGGGATATCGCAGGTAAAGAGTCAAGTAAAAGAGAAGTTTACGCATCGTCCTAGAAGTCGCGATGTGATAAGAGTCAGTTCCATAGCAGAGTCAGCTGGGAAGAGAGAAACAACATCTCACAAAGAGATCCCACTAGTTAACCAGAATCAAGAGAAACCTAGGATGCTATAGAACCTGGTTGAGGACACTTGAGTCTTCAACCACCCCATCTAGGATCACTTCGGGTGAGACTTCAGGCTATTCTGTGGTCTATCACCGAAAGGGCCAGTGAGCTAGGGGTTTTGTTGGTACATTACAGTAAACCCGGGTCTGCCCATAGCAAACCAACAAATGGTTCCATTGCCAGTTTTGAACAAATTGAAGAGCTAATGTTCTGTTGGAATCCTACTAAAGAAGAAATTAACCACTGGGTTGAGTCTAAGGAGAGAGAATTTGCTGAAAAATAAAACAAGAGTCCTAGACTGAGTACAGAGGATTGATTACAAAAACATATCTTCACAGACTTGCATGCGATATTTTTTGTAACCTATGCAAACGAGTTGTACGATTGGTTATCAAAGTTGAATGATAAGCACATATTCAAAAAGAAAAGGAACATTGTTTGGACACTAGAGCTGATTCACACTGTGAAGAGCGTTGATAATCCCATTTCACAGGTAGTAGACTTCTGGCTTGCGATTTTGCTGGAAGGTTTCATTACAGAGTTTACAGTTGATCAAAGAAAGAGTTTCAGCGAAGCGGAGAGGTACTTCTTCAAAGGATATCGCGGTAAGTACTTGAACTCTTTAAATTTGTTCCTTAAGATGCTATTACATGAAAAAGGAGTACTGGATATAGTCTCAGATGAATAAGTTAAGTAAGTGTAATGCCACAAGAGTTTGAGAGTGATTTTGAAGAAATTGGATGTACACATAGCGGTAAGAAATATAAAGTAGATTTCAGATCTTCCTTCTTTGAAGACAGTTCAGATAGTACTAGAGAAAAAAGTCAAAGTAATAGAGAACAAATAGCAGGGGGTATCCCTACCACCCTTATACCCCACAGAAAGCAACCGGGACTCAGAATAATCCCACAGGAACTCCATCTAGTAGTTCACACACAGTACATACTACACTTACAGCACCAAGTGGTAGTAACACAGCAAATCAGAATCCACCACGTAGAAATAGAATGGGGGATGACATGAAATTACCTACCTTTAAAGGTACAGGGGTAGAAGACCCAGAACAACATTGGTTCCTTTGGGAAGCCGTATGGACCATTAAACAGATCCAAGATGATAATACTAAACTTGTCCAGTTGGCCACTACACTTAGAGAAAGAGATTTAACATGGTATATGAAGTGTACATCAGCACAACCCATAACGCTCGTACAGGTTAGGACTGCCATGATTAAGGAATTTAAGAAACCTAAGTCTGAGTCACAATGTATTACAAAGCTTAAAGACATCAAAAAGTTACCCACAGAGTCAGTATGGGATTTTGATCAGAAATTTAAAGCTCTTATAGACCAAGTTAGCTTTGAGTTTGCGCCGGAGCAGCATAAGGAATGGTTCATCGCAGCACTACTCCCTCACATCAGACTTCCACTAATGCAGCAGAAACTCCGTACGTAGGATGAAGAATTAGATATGGCAATGAAACTAGATGCTTCACCTCTAGCTGAGACTAGTACAGGCATGACGAACTTACATAATTAGTTAGCCAATCTCACTTTACAGCTACACGAGATTAAGAAAGGAAAAGAGGTTGCATAAGAATTATGGTGTACAAAGTGTAAAGGACATGGCCATACTAAAGATAACTTTCTAGTATTTGTTGAGTATCTAGAAGGTGGGGCTCCTAACCCCTTAGTACAGACTCAAGGGCCATGTTGTGAAATATGTAGAATAAGAGGACATAGACCACAGGAATGCCCTTTACTTCAGAAGTATGTAGAAACTCCTAAGAACTTATACTGTAACTTTTGTAATTCAGTAGGTCATGATGAAAATAATTGCAGAGCTTATGATATCATGATAGAGAGAAAACACGACCTCTACAGAGTCCAGTTAGAGACAACAGGCCCAGTAGCAGGACTACAACATGAACCAGCTCATGATGGCCACGGTGGAGGCTTTGGCTGTGGCCATGGACTGATTATTTGTTACAACTGTGGATCCATAAGACATTATGCTAGGGATTGTCAGAACCCCACTACGACATGTAAATATTGCAAGTCCTATTATCATACTATAGAAGAATGTCCTATCTTGATAGGAAAGATTAGGGACCTGAAGCCAGGAGTAAACCAGAATATTCAGCTTATTGCTGCTGAGTAGAAAGAACCAGAACCAAGAGTCAATATTGTGACTCACAGCGGTGCTTCTACTAGTAGGACATCGAAGGATGCCAAAAATAATACACGTCTGGAGTGGGTGCGTAAAGCCACTAATAAATCAACACCACTTGATGTGCAGAAGAACAAAGAAACATTTCAGCAAGGTAAAACTTTCTTTACTGAAACTACACCAGTAGGATCGCAGGTATTGCCTTGTAGGGGCGTACCGCAGCAGCAACATTGTGGCATTAGTCCTGTGCAGAAATCGTAGGCTACCACATTGGGAAGGTGCGAAGAATATGAGTTGAAAAGAAGTGTCCAATCCTTCCTGCGGAGCTGCTTGAAACTCATACGAAATGAGAAAGCTATCGGAGAGCTTCAGCGCATCATAGACCAGTATCAGCAACCTTCTTCCGTGAGCAGTACGCAGCATGTTGTTCATAATATTATGGGCCATACGAGAACAGGAAGAGATATGAGACTCACAGCGCAAATTGGAGAATTTGAAATGGATGAGGTAATCCTAGATTTAGGATCAGAGGTAAATGTTCTGACTAAGTAGAGATGGGAAAATATGGGTAGCCCTAAGTTATCCAGATCACCTATCCATCTACAACTATCCAATTAGTAGAGGGTATTACCACTGGGTCGATTACTGCAAGTACTAGTTGATATTGATGGAGTTCGCAGCTTTGCAGACTTTGAAGTCATAGAAATCATTGGCAATAGCAGACCGTATCCAGCTTTACTAGGTATTGATTGGGCAATTGATAACATGGCTGTTATCGATTTAAAGAAAATACAAATGAACTTTAAGGATAATCAGATTCAAGTCATTGCACCATTGGATCCTTTCTAGGGTCCTTGTTATATTTAACCTATCAGAGCAGAGGAAGAGGTGCGTAGTATGGAAAGCCTCTATCAGATGACTGTGAACCAGAGTGATTATATCAACCCCACCACAGAAGGAAATATTAGTTGGCGATGCGACAGCTCATGCGCATTAGATTCAGATGTTGGCTTAGAAAATTGGCAGAATAGACTTTACAAAGTCTCGACTCGCAGATGTGCATTTATGACTAAGTCACTGCAATGGATTGGCACGGAGGTTAAGGATATTATGGCGTTCCATGGGTTAGCATATGTGAATGAATTTTTACAACAGTTTGAGCAGGAAATTCCTCATGAGCAGAGGATGGTAGCTATTGACCTTGCAATCAAAGCCACACTTGCAAGATGGTGGCATGCACATAAAGAACATATCGCATCATGGGAGGATTTTAAGAGACTGATGGCGATCAGATTCTCTAATAACAAGGAGTCTTTATAGCAGAAATATACAGGAGAAAGTGACCCCAGGTCACATATTAAGATTTGTGAACAGAGTTGGTCGAACATTCCAGAGGATGAATGGGTTCACCTATTCATTCACACTTTAGACACAGCCCCAAGGAACTGGTACACTGAGACAGAGTTGCGCAGAGGAACTATTACATGGCCAGTTCTGATAGACAGCTTTCTACTCACTTTCACTTTTGAATCTGAGTATCCAAGCATTGATCAGGCTCTAGATATTATAAAAACTAAGATATTTGAATATTGTACCCTACCAGTGTATACTTGGCCTGATTGGACCGTCGAGTTAGAACATGCTCTAGAGTGTTACAACTTTACAGAAGAGCTAGGCGATGAGGATGAGACTCCTCATAGTATCAACATTCCAGAGTTTGAAGGGACTCATGAAGTTGATGGAACAAAGCTAGAGTTTCCAGCTATCACAGAACCTATCAAGATTAAAAAGATCAATATTGGCACAGAAACAGAACCAAAATTTTCCTCTATTGGAGACTATTGGGATGATGAAACAGTAGGACACATCGCAGATCTGTTACATGACTATCAGGACTTATTTCCCACTAAGTTCACAGAGATGAAGGGAATATTAGGAGATTTGGGAGTCATACGGATACCTTTGAAAGATGATGCTAGGCCAATTAAGCAGCATCCATACAGATTGAATCTTCGCTATAAAGAAAAATTTAAGGATGAGATTGATAAGATGCTAGCAGCAGGCATCATCGAGCCAGTAGAAGAGAGTGAATGGGTTAGTCCCATGGTTGTGCAGGAAAAGAAAACTAAAGGAGAAATTAGGATTTGTGTCGATTTGCGCAAACTCAACGACACATCACTTCATGACCCATTTTCGACACCTTTTACTGATGAAGTTTTAGACAATGTGGGAGGACAGGAGATCTACTCCTTCACAGATGGCTTTTTGGGCTATCGCCAGATAAGAATCCATCCAGAGGATCGACATAAGACCACCTTTGCAATAGAATGGGGCTCATTCCAGTATATGGTAATTCCCTTTGTTCTTAAAAATGCACCAGCTATCTTTTCTAGAGTAGTAGTTGCTATATTTAAGGAATACATCCATAAATTCTTAGAAGTCTATTTTGATGATTGGATTGTATTTGGATTAATCGAAAAGCATAGAGAAGATTTAAGGCTCATGTTAGAGAAATGTAGACAATATCATATTTCTCTTAACTTGAAGAAATGTATATTCTGTGTGCCATTTGGTATTTTGTTGGGTCATATTGTTTGCAAACAAGGCTTGATGGTAGATCCTGCAAAGATTTCCATCATTGTAAATCTTTCAGCACCCAACTCAGTCAAGCAATTGAGGACAATGCTTGGTCATACCAGCTACTATAGAAAATTCATCAAAGGCTATGCAAAGATCACAACACCTATGGAAAAGTTGTTGAAGAAAGACGTGAAATTCCTATGGAATGAGGAATGCCAGCAAAGTTTAGACACTCTTAAAGAGAAGATGGTTACAGCACCTATCTTAGTATTCCTAGATTGGAACAAGTCATTTCATGTACATGTGGATGCATCTGGCATCGCACTGGGAATTGTCTTAACATGGCCAGGAGAAGGGGGTATCGATCACCCTATCGTGTACTCCAGTAGAAATTTATCTACCATAGAAAAGAACTACACCACTACAGAAAGAGAAGGATTAGATATGGTGTATGCTCTACAGAAGTTCAGGCACTACCTATTGGGTTCCCCATTCAAGATGTTCACTGACCATTCCACTTTAAAGTATTTGGTCAATAAACCAGTGTTAGGGGGAAGGATCTACAGATGGTTACTCTTATTTCAGGAGTATGATTTTGAAATTATTGTAAAACCAGGAAAATTAAATGTCGAACTTGATCATCTATCGCGAATAGACTTAGGAGAAGAGCCAAGTAATTTAGAGGATAATTTTCCAGATGCGCAATTGTTTTCTATCCAGATTGTAGATGAGTATTACGAAGATATTATCCACTTTCTCACTACAGGGAAAGCACCAGTTGAGTTTACTAAGCAGTAGAAGAAATAGTTAGTTGTGAAAGCAGTAGATTTCACTTTGATCGCAAGACAATTATACAAGTTAGGTCCAGATGAATTCCTGTGCAGATACGTGATGCCGCACGAGAAAGAGGCCATTATCAGAGAAGCACATTCAGGTACCGCATGACATCATTTCGCAGGAAAGCCGATTGCACAGAAAATTCTAGCTGCAGGATTATGGTGGCCTACTTTGCACAAAGACACTGGGGAGTTTTGCAGATGCTGCGATATCTACCAGAGGGTAGGAAAACCTTCGCGGAGAGATCAAATGCCGCTACGACCATAGATTACGCCTCGGGAATTTGACAAGTGGGCTATATATTTTGTGGGACCTATCAACCCACCAGGAAAACGATTTGGTGCGAGATACATCATCACAGGAATAGAATACCTCACTAGATGGGTAGAGGCCAAAGAAGTAAGGAATTGTGATGCTGCTACAGCTGCACAGTTCATTTTTGAAAACATCATTAGTAGATTTGGATGTCTAGCAATTTTGATGAGTGATCAAGGCACACATTTTTTGAATCGCACTATTGAGGCCTTGACGAAGGAATTTCAGATACAACACCATAAGAGCACTCCCTACCACCCACAAGCTAATGGTACGGTGGAGGCTTTTAACAAGATTATAGAAAATGATCTTACTAAGATCTGTAATAGCCAAAGAAATGATTGGGACCTCAGGGTTAATGTTGTATTATGGGCTTATAGAACTACATACAAGAAACTTATAGGACACACACCTTTTATCTTGGTGTATGGACAAGAGGCTGTTATGCCTATGGAATATATTATTCCCAGTTTAAGAATTGCTCAAATTACCGAGATGGCTGATGCAGATACGATGAATGACAGATTAGCGCAGCTGCTTGCTTTAGAAGAAGACAGATTCATCGCAGGATTTCATCAAAAAGTGCAGAAGGCATGAGAAAAATCTTGGCATGACAGGCACATCAAGAGCAATATTTTACAAATAGGAGACCTAGTGCTCCTTTATGACAGCAAGTTTGTTAAGTTTCTAGGGAAGTTCAAGACGCATTGGTTGGGGCCATATCAGATTCAGCAAGTTACAGAAGGAGGTGTCGTTCAGCTCAGTAAATTGAATGGGGAGCTTGTTCCTACTTTGATTAATGGCAGTAGGCTTAAGATTTATAGTGATAGCCACTCTACCTCCCAATCCTAATGCATGGAAATAGCTGTGTAGATGTCCAATGTAGTTGAAAGGATACATCGCATCTATAAGTAGTCTACAAAAAAAAAAAATTAAGTATGAGGAATTGCAGCAGGAAATTTTATTTTGCACAAGTTTTGAACATTGCGGAGTTTCAACAACTCGGCATGAAACATTTTGCTTTAGGACGATGCAGTGTGACATCACAGCGATGCGGTGTGACATCGCAGCGATGCGGTGTGACATCGCAACGATGCGGTGTGACATCGCAGCGATGCGATGTTCCCCATGCCACATAGATGATTTTGGAAAGGGGCAGAGGGCCAATCACGTCGCCTTCTGCAAAGCAGTTAATCCAGATATGATAGCTATCCGTTGCCCTAGATTTGGAAATAGTATAGTGATTTTCCCAGATTTGGTAAATCTTGGTCGAGACCAGCGCCTGTGCACACTGTTCGAAGGAAATTTGATCGGATTTTCAGAAATTAATGAGGATCAAAATGACGGGTGTTTTCTTGTCCATTCAATAAATGCCACCGACGGGTCCAAACTAAGTGACCATTGCTTCAAATATTATCGTGTTCATTATAAGTACATAGATCATTCACACAGAAGGGCTACTTTTGCAATTTCTGAGAGTTATAGAGCAATTTGTAAGAGTTTTTATTGAGTAGAGATACTTCAGTTACAGAGTGCTAGTTTCCCCAATTTCACAGCCATTTCCAGTCCAGAGTATTGCACCAGGTGGTGTATGTTTGAGAAGGAACCTTTAGAAGACGTTGTGCGATGATTCCAGTGTGGTGGCCTCGAGTCTGCTATGACGACGCCGCCCAGGGTTGTGAAATTAGGTGCACCATAGGTCAAACAGACGCCAAGGATGAGGAGTTAAGCTCAGATAGTAGAAGATTCCAGCCCAGAGCAGGAAGAAGAAGTTCATATGGCAGCAGCATACATTGTGCCGTGAGTCGAGGACGCACTAGAGGTAACCATTCCCAAGGGTGCTAAGTTTCATATTCCGCTACCATCGATTGACCCTTGTGTAAAGAAATATGGAGACCTGTTAGGATATGTCCCTACTCTCAAATTTACAGACTATAACCTTGGAGACAGCAAGACATATCCTCAGTTTTGGCCAGATCAGTATCTTACAGTTTAGAGGAACCCGAGGACTGATGCAGATGAGTTTGTTCCTATGGAACATGTCCAGATTCTTGAGCAGTTAGGCTGGCTCAATTTGTTGAGAATACCACATTTTGGATGAGGTGCAGAGGTTAATGCCATGGTGTGTGTGCTACTCTCCCGTGTACATGGAGGTTACCTCTGGTTGGGTAACCAAATTGACTTGAACATCGATTTGATAAACCGTATCACTGGGCTGTCCAAGATCGGTAAGGACCCTCAGACACATATATCAGGGAAGAGAAAGGATTCCAAGTTACCAGCAACCCTAGTTAACAAGTATAAGCTACAGAGAGGAGGCCTAGCTTATGACCTCACAGCACTAGCAGACAATACACTCAGATTCACAGCCAACCTACTCGCGGGCAGAATTTTAACTAAAGTTCACCCAAAAGAAGTCATAGGATCAGTAATTCACCTTGCCATACAAGTCGTAGAAGGTGAACAATTTAATTGGTGTTTATTTTTATTAAATATTTTTCTTCAAGATTGTTTGATAGCACAGGATGAGCCAAACCACCCCTTCCATTTCTTATGGCTGCTTATATTATGCACATTCGTCAGGTGGAAAGAGCCGCCCCATACCTAGTTTCTACAACTACGAAGCGACGAGTGTAGAGGCGCGCGCTATGCAAACTTATGGGAGAGCAACAGCCCAGCCAAGAAAAAGCTCAATATGATAGTATTCTATGAATACTATAACCTGTTGAAGAGAGTCATCCAAGAGACACCGCGGATCAACATGGAGATTGTGGACATGTATGATAATTGGCTTAATTTCATGGTAGACAGTCATACAATCTATCTGAGGCCAAAAGGGTTTAGAACTGATAACTTGGTTGTTGGTTCATTCAGGATGATAGCGCAGGATGTTGAAGATGTCATCAAAGACTTTGATGAAAAATGGAAGAAGGCATTAGAAGATGCCACAGCATAAAATATAAGAATAGATACTGCACCACTAGGCCCATTAGACAAAGGAAAAGATAAGGTGGGTTCCAAAAAGAAAGACCCAGTAGAAGTGCCACCAGTGGCTCAAAAGAGGAAAGATGTAGAAGAGGTGCCCCTAGAGGCACCAAAGAGGAAAAAAGTCAAAGCTTCAAAGCCAACTACAGAGACCGTACTAAAAGAGGATGACTATGAACTCATCGTAACGAGATTGCAGGAGGCATTGCGGGACTCATTTCAGGTGATACAGACATCGCAGGACAAGCTGCAGAGCACGATAGATAAGCAGATTCTGGAGTTGAAGGCACTAACTGAGAAGACTACCACAATGCATCTTCTTCCAGTTAAGGCGATAGCAGGAGAACACTCATAACAATCGATTTCCCGTGAGGAATTCTTTGCAAAGGATCGCATCAATACAGTCCTAATACCGCCAGGGAGCATCCAATTCCCTGCTTCAATGATTGATGTGCAGATACATATTAGACACCCTATCAAGGTTAATCTGGCACAATTCCCTGTTGATCAACTACAGATGATCCAGCAGCAGATAGCCACAGAGCTCAGGGATAGAGAGCTTGCGACTTATAAACAGAACACGCAGCTGAGACAATAGAATGCAGAGCTCACTGCAAGATTTTAGACAAAGTCAGAGGAGTTGAGAGCATACAAAGAAAGAGAACAGGATCTTAGTCAGGCCCTGCAGAACATCACACTGGAGTTACCCCAATGTAACATAGAGTTTTCCTTACCTCTACTGCAGAAGGTAAGAAGAATTGCAGATAGAGCAAAGGTTCCGGAAGAGACAGTGGTCAAGATGGAGGAAGACCACAAAGCGCAGATTGTTGAGCTTGAGGTTTGAGCACTAGGAACACCTCAGGTAGACAAGGAAGCAAGGTTAGAGGCCTTTAGACTCACTTCAACACAGATGAAGTGTTGCATAGAGGATGTAGAGTCATTACTAGCCAAAGCTACGAAGACATGGTCGGAGCTAGACAAGCTCCCAGATAGACTGTAATTGCAGCAGAGCATCCAAAACATAGAGAAGGCCACAACAGCAATGAAGGAATAAGTCAAGAGCTTAGGAGCTCTTGCAAAGATGAAGAGGATGACAGAGATGAACCGTTTGCAATAGGAACCACATCAGTTAAGAGAAAAAGAGATACAATTCAATAGCTTGCTTCAACCATATAAGGAACAAATCGCACAGTTGGTCGATGTGGTTGAGCAGAAGGTCAAGGAGTTCACTACAAGCAAAAGTGAAATTGATGACACAGAAGACTCCATCATTAGTCAAGCTATACTCGAAGCAGCGCAAGACTGTGTCAAAGCTATGGACAAAGAAGTCGCAGGACTCAGAGAAATATTTGCAAGGACTTCGTAGGAATCCAAGGAGAAGATACAGCGCGAGAAGCTGGTTGTTAGTGGCTCAAGGACGAGCCACAAGTAAGTGTTAGGGGACTGTTGGAGTAGGGCCCCGCAGCTACAGGAAAAGCTGCTATATTAGGACAAGAAATTCAAAGGAAACAGTACCTGAAGCGACCGAGAAGAGAGAGGTCAACCACTACACTTAAGGCAATGACGAAGACAGGAGGGCTCAACTACCCTCATAAAGGAAAAGGAGCAATGGGCTGAGGTATTGAAGACAAAGGACAGAAAGGGAGCGATCAAGGAAGCGGCGCCCATACCCATGATTAGTGTTGGGAAGCGTGGAAGACGACAGAGAGCTACAGTGTGACCAGTAAGTGGTAGTCCTCAGTACAGATACGTCGACTGTCACAGTTAGGGTTTTTGGGTTACTATTGGGAAAGGCCCACAGTTTTGTATCATGGTGAAACTTTCGGGCCACCTATTTAAGCATGTATTTTTTATTGTAAAAGGTTAGACAGTTGGTCAGTTAGTTATCCAGCCAGACATTCAGATAGACAATTAGCTAGTTGGTCAGTTAGCTGTTCTTTGAGTCAAACTCTCGTTCCCTTGTTAAGTCTGTATTATCTTACTGCAACCAGCAGCTAGCTCCCTAAGCATGAATGTAACAATCTGCAGGGATTGAGAGAGAGAGAGAGAGAGGAAATATTGTAATAAGAAAGCAATATAGGAAGAGAAGAGATCTAAGAGAAGGGCTCCCGACTGTGTGCGTGGAGGTTCCCAGAAGATCTCAAGCTGCATAATATGTTGCAGCGGAACTGTGTGTACTCTCTCCAGATATAATATAAACACAAGTTCCTGTGGACGTAGCTTCCTCCCCCGAAGTGAACCACCTAAATTCCATGTGTTGTGCGACTGTTTCATGTGATTGTGTTTACTTATTTGCTATCTGTTACCTATTACATGAGCTTTGTTTAACAGTTAATGAATGTATTTATGCTATCCTTCAGTTTACAGTAATATAGAAGGTCGAACACAAGTTGACCGTATCAAGTAGTCTGTATATGAGTTTATCAGTGCTTGATTCATGGTAGTGACAGTTACTTTGTTAAGTGATTCCTGTATATTTAGTTCAGCACATTGAGCGCAATAGATGTCAAGCATAATAGACTGAAGAAGCTTAAGTGGAGTTGGTTAACACCCTTGTGAATGTTAACTGAGCTATTATAAGCAGAAAGAAATTCGTTGGAACTTGAGAGTTGGAGAGTCCTATTGAGTCTTACTATAGAAGCTATCGTAGCACAGAAAGGTGATATCGCACTGTCAGAGGAGACGTGGTGTGGGATATCGCAGGTAAAGAGTCAAGTAAAAGAGAAGTTTGTGCATCGTCCTAGAAGCCACGATGCGATAAGAGTTAGTTCCATAGCAGAGTCAGCTGGGAAGAGAGAAACATCATCTCATAGAGAGATCCCACTGGTTAACTAGAATCAAGAGAAACCTAGGATGCTACAGAACCTGGTTGAGGACACTTGAGTCTTCAGCCACCCCATCTAGGATCACTTCGGGTGAGACTTCAGGCCATTCTGTGGTCTGTCGCCGAAAGGGCCAGTGAGCTAGGGGTTTTGTTGGTACATTACAGTAAACCCGGGTTTTCCCATAGAAAACCAACATTAATACTAGGACCATCAAAATACTGCAAGGAAGAGAATGATTCTCTGGATGCAACCATATAATTGGAAGCTCTAGAATCAATGAGAAAGGAATGTGTTGTTGAGCATATGGTGTTTAGTGCATGGCATGTCTCTTCATGTTATTCAGTTTCTTCTCTATGGTTAGCCTTCCTTGCGCTAACAGGTACAATAATGTTATTTTTCTTCAGAAGAAGAGCCATCTAATCAATTGTTCTTCTCATACAGGAGCTTTCTGGATGAAAGCCCCTTCCAAAGTAAGAACATAATGTTTTTCCTTTTCCATTCTTCTTGTTTCTCTTTGAACCTGAATGCTCATTTGACTGTTCTTTCTCTACAGAAGACTCATCCTTTTTCTTCCCTTTATCATTCACTAACTTAGGTCCTCCTAAAACTAGTTCTTGATCTATGGAAGATCGAATGATCCCCATTTGGATCAACTTGTCATGCTCCTGAGTGAGAGATTCAATGAAGGAGTTAAGAGTAGGCATCTTCTAGTTTGGAGTAGTGAGATTCTGCACCAAACTACTCCAATTTTGGAGAGAATGGAAAGGATGAGTTGATCATCCTCCTTCTCAACCTTGCACAACTTCAATTGGAACACTAGATGCTTGAATTTGGTGAAGAAGTCATTTAGTGTTTCGAAATTGGATGGATGAAGAGAAACCAACTCATTCTCTAGTTAATAGATCCTTAGATCATTCTGCTTGTCAAATAAGGAGGCAAGCTTATCCCAAACCTCCTTGGGAGTCTTCAATCCATTGATTTGGAAGAGAAGATCTCGAGAGATTGAGAGGCTCAAGCATCCATATGCTTCATCAAGCCTATTCCAGTACTTTTATTTGTCAACATAATGAATTGGCTTTCTCTCTGTCTCCATTGTGAATCTAAAGAGTTTTTTGGAGCATAGCTGCATCTCCATGTCTTCCTTCCACTGGTGGTAGTTGAAAGGAGTGAGAAGCTCCATTGGAGGGACCATTTGGAATGCAATGGAAGAGACTGAGCTATTGTAGAGAAAGCAGTGAAGGAGAATGAGCTGCTTATAGCGAATGCAGTGAAGAAGACTGATAATCCTGTAAATCACACAATCAAATAGACAAAATAAGGTCGACAGTCTGCACTTTTGGAATTTTCATCACACCCATCATAGTTGATCAAGAAATCTTGATCGATAATTCCTTTACTTGGGATATTAAGTGGTAAATTCTCCGCTTCTGGTGCAGTACCAGAAGGAGCAAATTTGCTCAAAATGTTTTTTGATCCAAGTATGGATCTATAGTAGGAGAAGTGCCTCATCCTACTGAGGCTCTGATACCATATTAAATTGAGCGCATAGATATGTGGACCAACACACAACTCACAAGATAGATCAGACAATTTACTGAACAATTGAACAATGAAATAGTGCAAAAATGGATTGCAACTATGAATGCTTTCATTAATATAAAGTAATTAGATAATTAATTACAATGAAGTATAATGGCTAAATAGCCTCATGCAATTTGAATCCATCTGAGGAAATTCAAATTGATTGGACTCTACTTGACTGAATGGTTAACTGACCTTGTCTAAATGAGCTTGACTAGTCACCAACTGAACTCAACTGATGGAGGTTGGTATCAACACTCCTAGTGGCTCCTAATTTGTAAGGATTGATATAGGATGCTCCTAAACTGATGCATGCAAGTGCAATCAGTGGCAGTTGGCCTCAATTAGTGTTACCCACACTTTAGTAACTGGTACATGTGCCCCAATTATGCCAAGTGGATCCAATGGTGCTAATGACTAAAAATAGACTGAAAGGACTCCAGATTTAGACATAATTGACCAAATCGGACAAGGGAGGATTATAATCCTAAGAACAAGAGAAACAATGATAACAAATATTTTTTAGGATTTTTTTCATATATAAACTAACTACTGCATAAAATAAAAACAAAATACCTTTTTCTTGCAAGATGGGCCATCGTAGCCGTCCTCAGAAGTGGTTCCGCAACTCCACAGTTTTTTTGTCCAGTCTTCTCCACAGATAGTTGTCAAATAGGGGATGGATCCAAAGTGGGTACAGAGAGATATCAATGGTAGGAAATGGTGTAACAATTGGAATAATGGTAGGAAAGTATGTGGTGTGTTTGAGAGAAAAATGGGACAACATAACCACAAGTGAATGAAAAGGTGTTTTGGGAGATCCCTTCACAATGCATTTATAGTACGGTCTTAGGTTTTTTTAACCCATGGTATTTATATATGGTATTTTGAAACTTTCTCATTTTTTAGGGTTTTTGACCCTTTTTGGGAGAAAGGGGGATAAACCATAATTAATCCTCATTATCCCTTCATTTATGGGAAGGAATAATGATGTTTTAGACCATTTTTGTGGAAATACAATTGTGAAGGTCAAAAGTAAGGGAAATATGGTGGAAATATGATGTATGTATATGGTTTAGACCATGGAGAGCTAGGTAAACACTTTTTAGTGTTAACAAGATGTCAATGGTTGATTAGCATCAACAAAATATGGTCATACATCCAAGAATACTTGTTTCTCCTTATCGATATCTAGCGAGGCTTTCTTCTGTTCCATGGGTCTCACTTGCGATTTTCCATGCCATGTATTCTAGTCTGCACCTGTCACAAAACCTCCTCTTGTAATCACAACAATGTGAGGTTCCCTTGGCTTGGCATAAATCATCTGAATGTTTTGTTTGGGGTTCATATTTTGATTCTACATTGGATTTGGATTTACGATAGTTTGAGCCTTCCATTTCACAATTAGTTGCGGATAGTATTCAATAGTGTGATCAAATTCTTTACAATATGTACAAGTTTTTGCATGAATTTGGAAATCTCGAGAAAAATGTCTTGGATTCCCACAGTTATAACATATAACTCAGCCTCTTCCATGACCAAATCCTTCTCCTTTTTGTTGTCCTTGGCCTCAAAAATTTCCACCCCCCTTTGCTGAAGGTATTGTTGTTGTTGTGGAGAATGATTTTGCTGGTATTGCGATGGTGGATATGGAGTAGGCTAATACTGAGGCTGCACTCATTTAGCTTGAATTTGTTTATCATTTTTCATTAACAAGGTATCCATCGTATTTTACTACAACAACTGAAGTGCTCTGTAGTCTTTTTCACTATGACCTACTAATTTACAAAATTTGCAATATAGACTAGCTGGCGCACTTACAATATCCTGTAAATACAGAAATTCTTTAGACTTGTGGACCCTAGTTTGTCATATTCTACACCAAGGCATCCCTTGGGTGTTTTTTGGGTTCATCACTTCTATGAATCCAATGCAATCCCCATGTGGGATACGATAAACCCAAGTAAACACCTAACAAGGACACACAACACACCTGAGAGGGTTCAAGCGGATGTTATACTTGCAACATTATAAGAAGACTTGGCGTAGGTCCTCTAAATACAAGGAATGCTTTCGAGATCGAGTCGTGAGGTCGTCTAGGTAGACAAAGATAATGTGGATGAGGTCATGGAAGCAAAATGTCATGGCCCACTGAAAATTGGCTCCAACATTTTTAGTGCCAAATGGTATAATACGATATGCAAACATGCCCCAGGGGGTTGTGAAAGTGGTTTTGTACCGATCCTCTTTCCGGATTTGAATTTGGTTATAACTAGAAAAACCATCCATGAAAGAAAAGACTTCATGGCCGCCACATGCATCAATGATTTGGTCAATGAATGGAGTGGGTAAGTTGTCTTTGGGAGAAGCTAGGTTCAAGTCATGGAAGTCAGTATAGACACAAATGGAACCTTGTTTTTTTTAGATGAGAACACGATTAAAAACCCAAGTGGTATACGCAATAGGGTATATGAAACCTACTTTGTGTAGTTTTTCGATCTCGATTTTGATGACAGGAGCCTTTAATAGGTGAATGGGTATTTTCTTTTGGCATATGGGTGCAACATCAGGTCATGTGTTGATACAATGTTCAATGATAGAAGGATCAATCCCAGGCATCTCGATATATGAACAAGCAAAAATATCACAAAACTCTTGAAAAAGTGCTTTGTATGAAGCGACTTCTTGAGGGGAGCATGATGCTTCAGGTGTAATATCTTCAACTAATCCAGACGTGGTTGATATATTTACCTTGATGGTTGGTGAAATGTTAGCCATGTTTCCCTATTTAAAGGTGTTGGGTGCCGGAATGGGGTTCTTGAACCAGTCTACCTTTCTGTGGATGAAGTCTTTTGCTTTGACCGGAATGAGGCTCATCGGGGACGAAATATGAGCGACGGTGCATATCATCCCAATGGGTACTCAAGATTTGAAAGAGATTCAAGGATCTTCTCATCATTGTGAAAAAAATGAATAGATACATCAGATGGATCTTCTATGGCTACGAAAATGGAAGGACTATTGGAACTGGAGATAGTATATATGGTGTTTGTTGTGTCAGAGGAAGAAACCGGATGGTGGATCTCCTCAAGGACAGTAATGTCGGACTCACAGGAGTGTTTCCAAAGGTCACGAAGGAGTGACTAATACTCAAGAAAGTTCGGGCAATGGTGAGAATAGTGACCGTATAAGCCGCAAACTGCACAAGGATGGTTGGTTCACAACGACTTGTTCTTAACCACTGATGGATATGGGATGGTGATTACTAGGGTTCCATGGGTATCATATGTAGTGTCCATGTGGGTGCGAAGGAGAGGAAACTTAGGAAAATTTTGTGTCACATGGCCTTGGACCTCACACAAAGCACAAGTAGGAGCCAAGTGTGGTTCAACCATTGTTTTGGTTGCCTTGCCCCCAACCTTCTTTGGAGGAGGAGGGGCAGGAGTAGAGACATGACTAGTATTTGGTGGACTTGGAGGTGGGTGCAATGTTGTATCAATAGGCTGGACAGGAGTGAACATGACTTGGGGGTTCATGGGTGGAGTAGGTGGCTTGATGTACCACACAAGAGTTACCAACGTGAAATTAGGAAAATTGAGAGTATCCATGACAATCTTGCTCACAATGGCAGATGTTGGAAAAAGGAAGGGAATCATGTGGACCAGGAATGAACCCCAATAATTCCTAGAAGATTGTGGTTGGGGTTGTGATTGAGGTTGTGAGGAATTCAAAATGTTACTAGAAGTGATAGTGCACAGATACGATATATCAATTGATGAAGGTGGAGGTGGTAAGGACAAAAAGGTGTCCTTCATAGGAGCAATGGAAAACAATCTCGAGAAAATAGAATACATGGATGGAATGGACATGTTGTTGATGGTATTGTCAATAGTAGGAAGGACATGTTCTGGTGTGATTGACCCCTTAGGATCATAGTACATTAGATGGTCGATGGTCACAATCTTCCCATCATGAGGGAAAATCAAGAGTCAAAATACAGTAGAGGCAATGAATCACAATGAATACATGTAACTACGTTAGAGGAGGAGGTTGTAATTGAGTTGGGCATTGACAACCTCAATGTCAATCAACACTATTTTTCCAGATAACTCTATAGGGACATTTGTGAGAACGCCCTGAGGCTGAGCATAGAAGTCATCATAGGTGCTAAACAAAGGTTGACATAACACATGTGGACGACCCCTCATCAATGATGCATCGATGGATCACCAAATTCCGAATTGTGACTGGAACTTGGAAGGAGATGGATGATGGCATCTTGGGTTCTCCTCGATCTAGGTCAAAAGTGATCAACCTAGAATAAGAGGGATCGACGACATGTAGTGTGGCAAAAAATTCTTTACATTACGAAGGACAAGTTTTGAGCACTTCGAAAGTGGACATGGTCGTGGGAGACTAGGCAGAGTCATCAATGATACTATAATTGAGTGCAGCACTGGAAGTTGCATTGTTCACGATGCAACACAAAGGGAATTGTGGAGCTTTGGCAGCCCCATCCATCGGAGGTCTTGAAAAATGCAAAGAAATGTCAAGAGTGGTGGAGGTAGATATCATTGATGGTTCAACGATTTCAGTGGTGAAACCATACTCATTTTTCTGAGTCTGAAGGTTGACATCGGACGATAATGTCATGAGATGATGGACACCAACCTCAACAGGTTGGGCCGCAATAGTGGTTTTAGGAGCTGGTGGGGCAAAGGGATGGGTTGAAAACCATTCCTTGGTGTGGTAGGGGGTTTTGGAGTACCGTGGGTAGAGGAACCAAAGGTGTGGGGTTTGACGGAGCTAGAGAAACCACGATGGGATCACATTAACTATCATTTTGAATTAATTGTTGGACATGAGTCAAGTGGGGACACTGATGAGTGTAATGGCCATAAGTGTTATAGATGGCACACTCATGGTTAGTCAATAACTATGGGTTATTACCAGGTCAAACGGGATGCTGAGGATTCTTTTTGGGGGGTTCAACACCATTATTGTTTGGAGGGTTGGCCAGTTGGCCACCTCCTTGGTTCTGGTTGTTTCCCTGATCCCTACCTCTTTTGTTCTTTCCCTTCCCTTGTTGGTTAATGGGGGTGGGTTAGTTAGGGAGGTTCTTCTGTGCGTAGACTTGTCCCATAGACATAGAAGGAGTTGGGGCCAGAGTCGGAGTGGGTTGCACAGGTGGTGCATAAAAGACTAGTGGGGATGCAAAGCTAGCTATCTGTCTAGTACACGAGTGTACCAAACAATTCCATCCATGAACATGAGGAGTTGGTGCAGAAGGCATGTAGGAAGGGGTGTCTCTGGACTGAGCTGTTATGCATGAGTAATAAGGGGCATAACTGGGTGGCGCATAGGATGATGTAGCACCAGACTGAGCTGTGACACATGAGTAATCAGAGGACATAACCTAGTTTGGAAACACTATGGGTGTTACCAGGATGGGGTGGCATCATCAGAGAGACCAGATGATATTGAGGATGTTGGGTAATAGAGTCGATGATTCCATCAGTAGCATGGGTTTCCCCCAACATATCTTGACATGATGTGCCAGTATGGGGAGCATCCGGTATGACAATATACAAGTAACCATATTGGGTGTATAAAAGATCAAACTGCTGATCCTTAAGGATGGCTTCTTCTTTGGTTTGTAGGTGCTCTGATGCATTGTACTTAGCTATGCGAGGGAGTAAGGTTTCAAGGAACCAATCTAGGAAGATCCTATATTCTAAATAGATCTTGGAAAATCTAAGACAACGACACCATTCATGGATATGATCCGTAATGTGGCTAGTTGTTTTATGTTAGCATGATAGTAAGATCTCCACTCCCTCTTCATAACGGATGGGTAACTGGACGTACTAAAGGAACATCGAAGATAACGAAGAGAAGTTAGCATAGGTAGCATGAGGTAGTTCTATGTACCACTTGGTCGCAACACCAATAAGTGTGCGCTAGAATAACCTCAACCATAATGAATCATCCACTATGTTGTTAGATGAACATTATAGGTGGAATGACATAATATGATTTTGAGGATCCTCTGCTTCCTTACCCTCAAACTTAGGGGTGTCCAAGGGAAGCTTGGTAGGCATGGGAGGCCATTGTTGGTGATGACGAATGGGGTCATTGGTCAACTGTGCCAAATCAGGCAAGTTGAGACTAGACATAAAAGGGATACTAGAATCCAAGAGAGGCTCGAGAAGGACCAACAATGGTGTTGGTGACAAGAGGAACATAGTTCTCGTGCATAACTAGGGATGGATAAGGCTGATTTATGACAACAGGAAAAGTCATTGGTATAGTAGGAATGGTTGGAACAGATGTGGAAGGGCCAATGCCCCCGGAAGTAAATGGTGGAATGGTAGTGAAAACAGTGGATCGAATGGGACCACCACCAGTGGGTAGTGAACCAACAGCAGTGTGTGAAGTGACAAGGGGCCCACTAGGACTAGGGCCTATAGCCCAGTGGAAGGGATACCTATGATGATGGGTGGAATGGACATGAGACCACTACTAACAATCACCCCTTGAAATGGATCATGATCTACACTAGCCATGGGGCTAGATGGAACAATGAACAAGGTGGGTTCGAATTGATATGAATCCAAATCATACTCAGAGACTGTCTGTGGATCCGAAGGTGACGAGTGACATCGAATATGGCTCTGATGGTGACGGTTCAAAGAACCGAACTGGGGGGTGTTCCCCCTAATCCTATGTGAGTAGCGTGGTGGAGCTATGATAAATATATGGAGTGTTGTGTAATGAATGAAAACTCAAGAGTATCAACCGCAGACTCAAAAACCCAACAACGCCCAAGTGTGTAGAAGGAGAGCATATGAAATGGAGGCTCATAGGCCAAAAATGATCTCTAAAACCAAAATATGACAGCGGGTCATAGCAAGGCGAGTCTACAACAAAGTGTCCAGAAAGATAACAAGTAGCACTACCTATCAAAAAATGATTCACTAACCTATGGGATATGAGTGCAAGCAATATTTTAACTACAAGATGGAAGCCCCTCACAAATCGTATCCTCAGCAGGGTGATGACATTAGAGGAAATTTGGGGTCTAAAATGGGCCTTATAAGAAAATGCACCAACAATTAATTTTTTGAGTTGGAATTCAAGAACCAATAGAATTTCAATAGAATGAGCCAACCATAATGGTTGAATTGACATATTTGTCATAAAAGAAAACTACTTTTTCGTTTGTATTTTTGACATATCTCCTTGTGTTTTTACTCAAATTTCAAGCGAAAGAGCTTGTTGGATGTGAAATTTAATTCCACATACAACGAGTACCCACAATGCATACTTTTCAAGGACCCCACTACCCCAAAAACAAGAAATACTTGAAAAAATGTGATGATGATGTCATCATCATGATTTTCAAGTATTTATTGTTTTGGGGGTAGCGGGGTCCGTCAAAAGTATGTAGTATGGGTACTCGTTGGATTCAAAATTAAATTCCGCATCCAACAAGCTCTCCCACTCAGAATTTGAGTAAAAACATAGGGAGATATGTTGAAAATACGGACACAAAAAGTAGTTTTTTTCATTCTTCTTCCAAAATTAATAACTATTATTTTATTATTTTCCTTAGGAGGCCCATTTTAGACCTCAAATTTCCTCTAATGAATCCCAGTTAGACAATATGAAATGGAAGAACAATATAGGATAAGAAAATCCCACTATCGAGAAGGACTGTAACACCCCGATTTTGACCCCGTTTGCATTTAAATAATATGATGTAAATAATCATGGTGTGGAGCTAGGAAAAATCCCCACCATTGATTTAGTGTTTATGTTTTGAAAATTAAGGTTGGGCCGATGGTATTTTTTTATGCTAGCTAAACATTAAAAAGCTAGATATCATGTTAAATTTACAATTTTAATTAAGAACCCACAATCGGTTATGTCAACGCAACTAAATGAGATGGGGGCATGATTTTTCCTAAGGATGAGGGAGTGGGGGATGGGAAGAGGGGGAAGAAATTAGAAATGGGTAGAGCACCATTTCTTGAAATACATTTTTAAATTCTCTTGGGCAAGAAAACACCAAAACAAACCACATTTCCCTCATGCGGCAGTGTTTTCACCTTCCCTCATGATTTGGAATGGTAAAAACGTTTTAGAAACCCAATTCTGCATTCACACAACAAAAAGCAAGAAAAAATGATTCCGAGTCTGAACCTTTCACGAATTTCTCCTGTCTGACGATCTGGATCCTTCACATTTTGGGTTTTTCCTGTGTGGTTTGTTTCTCTTCAAGTTTTGTCCAGTCTGCTAGTCATTTTCCTGAACAGGAATTCCCTAAATCCAATTTTGTGTCTTTGAGTTGAAATACCGACAATGTTGTCGTTTTGGTATTTTGCAGCAGTTGGTCTGGCACCGACAATGTTCATAAATTCAGAAATTTATGTGTGTGTATGTAATCCTTGGCTTCTGCTTATGTTTTGATAAATCCCAGGATTGAGATCACTGTGTGCACATCCTCATTTGGCATCTGAATTGATTGAAGGAATGGAAATGGAGTCTAGACTTGCTTGATAAACCTAGTGTGTGAAAGGACCTCATAGACCAATCTAGAAGGTTGGTTTTCTTCTTTGCATGCCCTGAATTGCATTGGAAGGGAAGGCATGGCCTATGGGACTATTTATTAGAGAAGAGAATGCTTCCTTGTGTTGGGTGTGTAATTGTTTAGAAATCATGCTAGATTTAGTGTGGGTGTTCATAGCTCTGGGGTTGAGCTCACTAGATTAGCAGTCAGTATTTCCACCTCCTTGGCAGCCTGATAAACCCAACTAGAAGGATGGCTTGGCTGGTAGCCTGATAAACCCATCTGATGGCTTAACTTTGTCTCATGTGAATTTGGATAAGTGTAAACCACTTCCTGTGTAAGTCTGATAAACCCAATTGTGTTGACTTGACTGAATTTTATTGTATCCTTGGCTATGGGGAAAGTTTGCTAGTGTTCCTTATTCCTTGGGGAAAATCATGCCCAGCTCAAGGGTGGCAGTGTTGCTGAGAGATTAAAGAGCACAATGGCCTATGGTTGGGTGGAACGTTGTAGTGACATAGCTGGTTGCGGGACATGCTTCTACAAAGATAAGTATTCTTGTTTATTTAAGTTCTGCAACTGTATTTTCTTATGAATTATTATGAAGTTATCATGAAAATGTTGAATGAATGATTTTATTTCGCTGTATATATCATGTACATTTTATTATGCATCTATGTATTTATATGCTTTAAGTTCAATGCATTTTTATATATGTATTATGTTCATGGGGGGCTAGATTTCTTGGGTTGATAGATGTTAGTTTCATCCTCTCCACTGAGTAGAGGGTTGGGGATGTGACAAGGACCTCTACGTAAAAGACCCCTAGAAGAATGGAAACTAGGATACCTTGTTCATGACATGTCCATTTGGTTTATTGTCGCTAAAGCCCTTTGGACCCTGACCCCCGACTGGGTGATACGGGGAGGACTGTGAAAGGTTAGCCTTCAGTGCAAGACGGAGTGCGATATTCCATCCTGACTTGGGGGCCTCCTGACAAACTGGTTGTGACTATGTCAAAAAGTACAAGAGGATTTTTTTCCCCTAATGGAAAACAAATATGTCTCAAAGTGTAAGTGACAGAGGGGTATTGCTTGGATGCCTATCCCCAAAGTCCTAACTGAGCTACAATATTGTTTTTTCCTCAAGCGAGGTTACAATTTTGGTTGTATTAAGTTATTTTAAAGGCTTTCTTGGGGTCCTCAGCCAATATTTTAACTTATATGGTGTGAAATGTGTGCAACTGATGTGTATACCAAACCCGATAATCCATAGCAAAGATGTCCCAATCTCACTGTTGGGTTGCAAATATAATGTAGTAAAGAATAGTATAGAACCAGCGTAGATCCAAATCCTAGGCTCTATCAAGCGCCGAGATGGATCAAATCTCTCGAGGTGCAAACCTCTTCTTAGGTATCCATTGATTTGATTCAAGCCAAAAGACATATATTTTGATTTAAGGTCCACATATAATTTTATTATTATTAATATTTAATATTATTTATGGCCTCCATATAATATTTTTTATTTTGTTAAGAACGAACATTGTATCATTTCCCCACACATGGTTTTAAAACCATATGCAAGGCCCTCCTACAATCATGGGTTGTTTAGGAGGCCTTGCACATGGTCTTAAAACCATTTGCAAGGCCCTCCTAAACCATGTACAATAAAACCATGGGTTGTTTAGGAGGCCTTGCACATGGTTTAAAAACCATGTGCAAGGCCTCCTAAACCATGTACAAAAAAACCATGAGTTGTTTAGAATGCCTTGCATGTGGTTTTAAAACCATGTGCAAGGCCAACATTGTTTTGTGTTTTTTTCTTGACCCACATATTTTTTTTACGGATAATTAAATTTTTACTTTTTTATTGTTTTGTTAGGTAGGAAGATTACAACATCTCCCCCATATTACATTTTTTTGTGGCCGACATTTATTTGGCCTGTTAGAAAATTTATTTTTTATTAATAAAAATAACTTTACGAAAGTGATATTATTTTTTATTTTGTGTTACAAAATCTCCCCCATAATATTCACTATCACTATTATTTTTTGCTGACAAGTTATAAATGTTACATCACCTTACAAGATCTCTCCCATAATATTCACTATCACTATTATTTTTTGCTGACATGTTACAAAAGTTAGTAACGTTACATCACGTTACAAGATCTCCCCCATACTGGGCTGTAGAGCGCCTCTCGGTGCAATTATAAATATGCCACAAAATATTTTTTTCTTCCAGAAATAAAATGTACTTGAACAAATGAGTAGTAAAAGGAACTAATCACACGTAGTAAACATGCATGGGGTCTCAACCATGAAGCTCAACTAGAATGAATCATAAACCAAGCAAGTGGGATCTCAAAACATACCAAGGGGCTTGCAAAAAGATCATATTTGGACAGAAAACAGGTCAAAAAAGGGTTTGGAACAAACAGAGGGTTTGAAATAGGAATTTGAAGCACACAAACCGACTAAAAATCTGTAGGTCACACATGCCGATGGAATAGGTGTGATCGGGGTCACACAGGATAGAGTAACAATCATGATCTTAACAGAAAAACAATCGATAGACTTAGGTCACGTAAAACAAAGGGTTAAGAGTGACAAGGTCTCTTGAAACCAAGTCACAGTAGAGACTGGGGTCGCTCCAGAAGTTGAGATAGGAGTGATCTGGGTTTTTAAGGTAGGTTCTCTCTTATTGGGGATAAATTCGTGACCTAGGTCGCACTTATTGAGTAGAAAGGTGCGACCGGGTCGCGAATTTCAACCGGATAGATGAGACTCAGTTCGAACAATTTTTTTTGAAAAACAGATCCAACAAGGGCTGGGGGGTAGGAAATGACGTAGTAATGGTTCAAATCAGCTGTGAGGGGGGCTGATCTATGATGGATGAGGTTAGAAAATGAGGACAAACCAATGGTAACCTGAAAAAACAAAGATCCATATGGATCAACCCAGTGGATTCACCAAAACCGTAATGGGGATTTCTCCCCTATTATGTGCAAATGCACCAACCTTATATCATTGAGATTGTAAGGTAGAGTTCAATGTAATAACCAAAAACTAAACAACAAGAGAAACAACGATAACAAATATTTTTTAGGGATTTTTTCATATATAAACTAACTACCGTATAAAATAAAAACAAAATACCTTTTTCCTGCAAGATGGGCCACTGTAGCCATCCCCGAAAGTGGTTCCACAACTCCATGGGTTGCTTCTCTAGTCTTATCCACATACAGTTGTCAAACAAGGGATGTATCCAAAGTGGGTACAGAGAGATCTCAACGTATACCATGGGAAATTGTGTGGCAATGGGAGTAATGGTAGGAAAGTATGTGGTATGTCTAAGAGAAAAATGGCACACTGTAACCATAAGTGAATGGAAAGTTCTTTTGGGAGAGCCCTTCATAATGTATTTATAGTATGGTCTTAGGGTTTTTTAACCCATGGTATTTATCTATGGTATTTTGATGCTTTCTCATTTTTAGGGGTTTTTACAGTTTTTGGGAGAAAGTGGGGATAAACCATAATGAATGCTCACTATCCCTTCATTTATGGGAAGGAATAATGGTGCTTTAGACCATTTTTTGTGGAAATACAATTGTGAAGGTCAAAATTAAGGGTGGTAAAATGATGCATGCATATGGTTTAGACCATGGAGAGCTACGTGAACAGTGTTAACAACATGAGACACAACCAACCAAAAGGAACTAAGGACTCCTTTATAGTGGTCCAAGGAACTCGTCAATGAGGTGGATGAAACAAATATACAGGGACCTCTAGGTCTATCCTCTAGAATATACATGTTGACGTTGATAAAGGAAGACTTGTAACTACCAAAACAATGAGGTTTCCTTGATAGGAGCGCGTGGGGGACAAATAGATATATGGAACAATAATGGGATTGATACACTGAATGAGGAACATGGACATAGGAGTATGGGGGGGATCAAAATCCCTTTGTTTAGAGTATAATTCCATGGATGATATAGTAGCATATGATATTGACTCATGGGGAGGGAATCATAGCTGTGGAACTAGGGGGATAACTACAATGGGGGGTACTTGGGGAAGGAACTGGATAAGTGATATCTAGGGGATCTAAAGGAGAAACATCACAGATTACTCTAAACAAAGGAAACCCAATGGGGGGGAATGTTTCCATAATGGGAGACTATATGCAATAGATTTGGGCACCAAAAGGCACAGTTTGGTCCTTCTTCATACTTTAAGTAAATCGAAGTATGCTCAATATGATGCTATCTCGTGGATTTTTTTCTATACTAAGACGATAAATGATCGACGATGTTTTCATGTTTAGAGAGTCTAAAAATAAGAGGAATACTCCAACAGGGTCTCTTTTTCATGCAATAGTCTCCTAATTATGAAAAATCATAAGAGTGTACAAAGGATATCTCTCCCAACCAAAAGAGGTAGAGAGACTTCTTTTTTGTAGGTAGTGAAACCAGGATGAAAAAGGTTAAACCTATACAAATTGGATGGTTATTCAAATAATTTTATGAGCATGAATTAAACCAAGTTTTCTAATCTACCTTTCCTTTATGAGAGGGATAGAAAAGAGTTTAAATACAACCCATAGTGATATTTTTCGTAAGTTGTGGTCCCAATGTCCAAAAACGCATAAAATGATACAAGCAAAACTGTTCCTAGCTAGAAGGTGCTAGGGTGGTCCTTTTCTTTAGATAGTCTACGTAGTTTGAAAAAGGGATAAACTAAGCCACATAGATGCCCTTTAAAATACTTTAGTGAGCATTAAAGGAAGCAAGCATGCTCGACAATATTTTCATTCTTTAAGGAGTCAGAAAAGAAAAGATCTTAACAAAAAATATGTAATGGACAGTCAAGCAAGGAGGGAGTGTTCGATGAACCAAAAGGGGTGATATTGGGATCATGGATGACACGAAGAAAAAATAACAGTGGAACACTAGTGGGGCCTTTTTGGGGGATGGTGAATGGTGGTAAATTAACACAAAGTTTGTAGTATGGATGGAGCAGAGCGATCATGAACATGCTAATACATAAAGGGTTCGATTTGTTTGGTGACACACAAATAGAGGGGAGCGACAATGTGACCACATATAGTGGTGCATGACAAGGGACCTCATGACTCTCATATGAGGCGATGGTGCAAGATGATGATCATGGAGGGAGGTGGATTGGTAGGTTGTTTCTTCACCCGAGATATTTTTACACAATGGCTGTAGCTTCCTATCCTTGTATGGGTTTTTATGAGTCTCTTGTTATTATGATGACTATTCCTATATAATGTATATGACATATGTATGATTGACTATATGATGATGCTTGATGATGTTTATTTCCTATATGTGATGATTGATGTGCCACTCTAAAACATCATGATCCATTTGGTCTGCTACACTATTGATACTTTTGGGAACATGCATGAATGAAATGGATTTGAAATATCTAACCAAGTGTCTGTTGTGCAGGAACTTTCTAAAGAGTTAGGGATTGTGTACCCAGTAGTAGTTATTCAAATGGGAGACAAGCAGTTGGGAGTCTAAGAATACATAAAGGTGATGAATACCTAGGTGAAGGGTGACATTCAAGAGACCAACACCATCATTGTACTCAACCCTTTTATGGGTAGAAATACCAATACACATTTCGTCGATATGAATCAACTCAGATGATGGGGATTAAATGACCCACGTAGCCGAGGTGATATTAGGATACCATCTACTTGTTCCATCAATGAAACCAACATATAAGGGCAAGGTAGGATACATTTGGAACAACCAAGGAAACCAACTATCAGATTCATGGTAAAAACGGTGCAAAAGGAGAAAGAAAAACTATGATACAAGGGTATGTAGGTTGGTCGAATTAGGCATAGAATCTCTTGAGGTAGAGCTCGTTGTGGGGATTCTTCAAGAGGATTCCATCAGATTCATCAAGGAGATATGCCCCTTTTATGAGACATTGATGGATGATATAAGGGACATATGACATATATTTGAGGTTTCCTTTTCTAGTCTTATCACGGGCTTGGTCATAGACGAGGACGAGGTCCCCCTAACTAAAGGTGTGTGGGTGGATGTTGGAGTGAGAATGGGACTTCAACTGGGTCTTATCCTCTTCGATTATTTGGAGAGTGATGCTATGGTCCTCATCAGTTTTTTAAGCATAAGTTAGCTCTTTTCCAATGGTGAAGTATTAGGTAGAAGTTTGACGATAAGGAAGAGTGATGGAATCTGGCATTCAATGGGAAGAACTGAATCCATGTCATGGACTAAATGGAATGGGGTAAAACCAGTGGTATTTGCAAGGATATCTTTGTCATCATGAAATTCACATGAAGATAGATAAGGGGGACCTTCCATGGTCTATGAAGGGGGAGGACGACTGGAAGTGGAGATCATATAAATTGTGTTATTGGTGCTCGAGGAAGAGGCTAAAGGGTGTAATTCCTCGAGGACAGTGATTTCAAACTCATGGGAGTGCTTGTGAAGGTCACTGAGAAGAATCCAGTACTTGGGAAAGTTTAGGAAATGATGGGAATATTGACCATATATGCCACAAACTACACACGAGCGGTTGGTTCGTAGTGATTTGTTCTTAATTGTAGGGATGGTTGGTACATTAACCACTGGAGAATTATAAATCTCGACTATTTTGTGCATGTGGGTGAAAACAATTAACAAATCAGGACAATTTTTTGTCGCATGGACGAGGAGATCACATAAAGCACAAGTAGGAGTTGGGTGTGTTTCTGTCGGTGATTTGGGTGTCTTGCCCCTAGTATTTGTGGGAGGAGGGGGTGTAGAAATAGTGATAGAAGTAGTCAGTTGTGTACTAGGATGTGGGTGTGACACTATATCAATAGGTTAGACTGGTGTTAACACGATCTATGGTGTCGAGGGGTGTGTGGGTGGATCAAGGCACCACACTAAAATACCTAAAGTGAAGCTTGAAAGGTTGAGAGTAGCCACAAATGGATTACTCACAATTACATAAGGTGGAAAGAGGAAGGGGATCATGTGTACAGGGAATGAACCCCAATAATTACTCGAGGTCTAGGGTTGGGGTTGTGGCTAAGGTTGTGAGGAGTTTGTAATGTTATCAGATGTGATAGTGCACAAATTCGATATGTCAACTATCGAAGGAGGGGGTGGGAGGGATGAAAAGGTGTCTTTCAAAGGGGAGTTTGTAAATAGGCATGGGCCAACAATAGACAGAGAGGGGATGGATACGTTATCTATGGTGGTGTCAATAGTAGGGAGGACATGATCTGGGGTGGAAGATCCTTTAGGATTGTAATATGCCAATTAGTCGTTGGTCATGATATTCCCATCATGGGGTAACACCAAGATTCAAAAGACAATAGAAGCAATGTCTCACCTTTTATACATGTAACTACATCCAAGGAGGAGATTGTAATCAATTTGGGGCTTAACAACCTCAATGCCAATAAACATGATTTTAACGGCTAACTTAACGATGACATTCAGGAGAATTCCTTGTGGTTGAGAGGCATGGCCATCTTAAGCATAGAGGGTAGTGGTTGAAGATTAAAGGGGAGAGGATTTGAGTTTCTTCCAAAAAAATGTTGAGATAGCGCAAGTGGATTCCCCATCATTGATGATGCATCGATGAATGAATAGATTCTAAATAGTAAAAGAAAACTAGAAGTCTACGGAATATGGCATATGAGGTTCTCCTTGATCCAAGTGGAAAGTGATTAACAAGGAATCAAAGGGACCGATGACACCTAAAGTGGATAACAAAGCTTTGCATTATGAAAGAAAAGTTTTAAGGACTTCCAGAGAAGACATGGCCGATGGAGACTAGGCCAATTCATCAATGATACTATATTGAAGGGTGGCTCTAGCAGTAGGGTTGTTCACGACGTGATGCAAGGAAACCATGAGACTTTGGAAGTCCCATCCGTGGGGGGTATCAACAAATGTAAGGACATATCAAGATTGGTGGAGGTAGATGCTATGGAGGGATTGATGGTTTATGTGGTGGATCCATATTGGTTTTGTCGAGTATGTAAGTTGACATTAGATGATAATGTCATAAGGTGATGGAAACCAGGATCAATGGGTTGACCCGTAGAAGTAGTTGTAGTATTTTGTGGTACTAAGGGTTGAGTTGCAACCATTCCTTGGTATGGTAATGGGTTTTTGAAGCACCATGGGTGGAGGACATTGTGGTGTTGGGTTTGGATGTGCTGAAGTGATTGCATTGGGGTCACGTTGATTATCGGTTTGTAACATATGGTAGAGTCAATTTATATGGGGGAATTGATCTGTATAATGGTCATAAGTATCACAAATGGTACACCAATAATTAGTCCACAACTAAGGGTTATTTCCAGGTCAAGGTGGGAACTAGGGGTTATGTGTAGGGGGATTGGATCCACTGTTATTTGGATATTTGGGTTTTTCTCCACATCCTTGAGGTTGGTTATTTCCATGGTTCCTACATCTCTATTTTCTTCCTTGCCCTTGTTGGTTATTGGGGGCAGGTTGATTAAGGAGGTTTTGTTGAGTGTAGAATTGTCCTTAAGGAATAGGAGGAGTTGGGGATGAAGAAGGTGTAGGTTTCATAGGTGGTGGGTAGTAGGAAGGAGAAGCTAGAGGGGATGCAAAGCCTACCATCTGGCCATTACATGCAAGTGCTAAGCAATTTGGTCCATGAACATGATGAACTAGTGCGGGAGAGGCATATGAAGGTGTGGTGCTGGAATGAGCTACTATGCATGAAAATTCATGGGCATAACCAGGTTGTGTAACACTAGGGGTGTTACTAGAGTGAGGTGGCGTCGAAGGAGAGGCCATGTATAGGTGGGGATATTGGGTAATGGATCCAATGACTCCATTAGCAGCATGGGATGATTCCGATGTATGTCAACATGAGGAGCCATCACAGGGAGCATCAGGTATGGTGGTATAAAGATAACCTAATTGGGCATAGATAAGAATGAATTGTTGTGCTTTAAGGATTGATTCTTCCTCCATTTGTTGGAGCTCATATGCAACATCCTTGGCGATTAGGGGGAGTAAGGTTTTAAGAAATCAATCTAGCAAAATCCTAGCATCTAACTGGATTTTACATAAGCTACAATGATGCCTCCACTCATGGTTATGATTCGTGATATGGGTAGCACTATTTTGTCTATAGGATAATAGGATTTCCATGCCCTCATTGTAACAAAAGGGTAATTGGAAGTAATAAAGAAACATCAAGGCTAATGAGGAAAGGTCAAGATAAGTAGAATGGGACAACTTGATATACCATTTGGCTACAACACTAGTGAGTGTGCATTGAAATAGTTGCAATTTGATAGAATCATCCACTATGTTGTTAGAGCAACACCATAAATGGAAGGAGATGATGTGGTTTTGTGGGTCTTCTCCCACCTTTCCTTCAAACTTAGGGATGTCTGAAGGGAGTTTGGTAGGAATGGGAGGCCACAATGAGTCATGACGGATGGGGTCATTCGTTAATGATTCCAAGTGAGGAAGGTTGAGACTAGCCATGAATGGAAGACTAGGACCTGGTCTATATTGAGGAGGGCCAATAGTGGTGTTAGGACCAACATGCATGTAGTTGTCACTTGCAAACAAGGGTAGGTATGGCTAACTTTCGATAGTAGGAGTAGTCACTAGAATGGTGTAGATAACCAGAATGGTGGTAGAAGGACCAATGTCCCCATGCACAAATGAATGTACAGTGTGAACCATGGTGGATAGAGTGGGGACACCACTAGTGGGTAGTGGACCAACAACAATGTGTGCGGTGGAAAAGGGTCCACTAGGACCAGGATCTACAGGTCCGACAAAAGGGATAACCAGTATGACGGGTAGAGCAGTCACAAGTCCACTATCAACCACCCCCCCCTGAAAGGGGTTTGTAGGTGCACCAGTCATGGGGCCAGATGGGGTAGTGAACAAGGTAGGTTCCAATTGATAGGAATACAAATCAGACTCATATGCAATGTAGGGATCTAAAGGTGGTGAATGATGCTGAATATGGATCTTACAATGAAAATTCAATGAACCAAATTGAGGGGCATGCCCCCTAAGTCTCTGCGAGTAGCATGGTGGAAAAATGATGATGTAATGGTGTGCTATGTGATGAATTAAGGCTCAAGGGTTTAAAACAAAAGATCAAAAGTCCAACTAAAACTGATTGTGTAGAAGGAGAGCTGATAAATGGTGGCACACAAGCCAAAAATCAATTTCAAAAAAAAACTGCAACAATGTTTCATAGCAGGAAAGTCTACAACAAAGTGGCGAGAAAGCCAATAAGAAGCACTACCTATAAATAAAATGATGCACTAACCCATGGGGTATAAGTGCAAGCAAGATCCTAGATACAATATGGAATCCCCTCACAAATAATATCCTCTTTTGGGTGGTCAAATCCAAAGTCAAACAATATGTAATGAATAACAAAAGGCTAAGAGAATCCCACTACTAAGAGTGACATCAGGTAAAATAGCCCTAATAGAATGGAAACTAGGCTACCTTGTTCAATAAATGTCCAGGATGGTTTCTTGGAGCTTCATCCCTTTAGTCCTCGACACCTAATATGGTCCTTGACATGCACGGGTAGGAATATGAAGGGTTAGATTTCGATACAGAATGGAGTATAGTATTCCACCCTAAATTCCAAAACCCCTTCATTGCGGCTTACCTCCGCAGAGCGGGAGGCCCCCTGATAAACTGTTCATGACCGTGTCAACAAATATTAGAGGATTTTGGTTCCCTAGAAGACAAAAACTATATCTCATATGTAAGTGACAAAGGAGTGTTATTTTGATGCCTATCCCCAGTGTCCTAACTTACCTACAATATTCTTTTGGTCCTCAAATGAGGTTACAATGTTGGTTGAGGTAAGTTAAATTTTAGGCTTAGCTTGGGGTCATGAACCAAGCATTTTAGTTTAAGGTGTGATATGTGTGCACAAGTGAGGTGTAATTTCTAAACTCCAGTGCTCTCATGCCAGAGACGCAAATGATAAAAAAATAATGAACAATAGTGAAAGTAAATTTTTTAACAGCTAACAACTAATTATTCCAGAAAATGAAACATACACAAGTAAATGAATGCATAAGGAACTTCACAGGTTGTAGGAAACACATGGGGGTTTCAACTACCAAGACCAAATAAGGGGGCTCATATACAAGGAAAAAAAGGATCGCAAGACAAACCAGGGGGCTGTAATCAATCACATTTGGAAGGAAATAGTAAGGGAAGGGGTAGAAAATAGACATGGGGTCTAGAAAGGGTCTCAAACACCTCAAAGGATTAGAAAAAATGTAGGTTGCACTTGTTGGTAGAACATGTGTGTTCAGGGTCGCATAAAACTGTAAAATAGTCACGACTGTGACATTAAATCAGGAGAAAAAATTAGGTCACACAAAATAGGGGTTTCCACATGATAAGTCGCACAAAATTGAGTCATAATAGTGGCAGGGATCGCTCTGGAATCCTCGACAAGTGCAATCTCGAGGTTTGGACCAGGTTTCAATTATTGGGGGAAAAGGTGCGATCTAGGTCGCACTTATCGGTAAAAAAGGTGTGAATTGGGTCACAACATTCTACTGAATAGGTGTGATCTGGGAGTAATTGAGGTTTCTTTAAGAAAAAATTGTTGGCCTGGGTCAGGGGGTTGGGGGTAAGAACTGTGACACGATTGGTTCGGATCTGTCATAGGGGGGTTAGATTTGTGACAACTAAGGGTACCCAATTAGAACAAAAAAAAAACACATGTAGAAACAAATATCCAAGGGGATCGAACAAGCGGAGTCACCAAAATTGTAGTGGGTATTTCTCCCCTACTACTTTCAAAAGCACCTACCTTAGATCAACTAGATCTAAGGATAGATTTCATGGTGCAAGGGATATCTCGACCTCAAATTGTAACAAGAAATAAAGATATTTATTTTATTTTTTTATCTAACTAATGAAACAAAAATGGAAACATACTTTTAACTTGGGCCAGTGCAGCCATTTGAGGAAATGGTCCGTAGGCTCGCACGATATTGTTCTCCAATATTCTTCACCAATGGTTGTCAAAGAGAAATGGTGTTAGGATTATTATAATCCTCCCTTGTCCATTTATATTCTATTGATCATTTTGTCTAGCATAGGGAGACATATTTATTGTACTGTAGTATGGGGAACACATATAGATGTTAACTAGAAAATACTGCATGTTCATGCATGAGTTTAAGTGCCTCTGAGACCATTCCCTACATTTTAGGAGCCACTATGAGTGCCACCAAAAACCTCCATCAATTGGTTTTGGTAGGTAACCAATTATGTTGAGTTTATATTCAATTACATTCAATTAGATCACTTTCAGTCAATCTAGCGCTAGTTATGCATGGATACATTGGGAAGTGGTGCCTTTTTCCACCTACCTTATCAGTTTAAATGGTTTAACTAGTTTAACTGATTGTCATACTGATTTAGTTATCATGAGTTAGACTAGCGGCTCCCATGCAGTGATTTAGACACTCCTAGTTATCCAATCAGTTAGGATTGAGTCGGTAGATTTGAATATTATCCAAATGATTTGAATTATCCTTATTGTAACACTATTGTATACTACTAGAACTAATGAATATTAAGTTTTTAATTTATTGATCAATTCTTATTAGTTTTATCTGAAATTTTTCTTGTTCAATGTACATTGTTCTTACTATTCCACTGCATAATTATACCTTTCAATTTCTCTCATTTCCTATAGATCAATGGTTCAGTAATTCAAACATGGTACCAGAGCCTTTTTTAGGCTAGCAGCAAGTCTGTCTGACCTCCATTGTACACTAGAAGCAATTGGGTTTCCACATAATTCCTGCAATTTGTTCCTTGCTAACTATGGATTTGTCTAGAGAAGTCTCTGCAGGTGTTACGGACCCTGAGAAAGTGTACATGTTGAGGTGGAAGTCTTGAATCTGACATGATTGCGAATTGATTTTGGTTTTTGTAGTTTTACTTGCAAGTACCTACGTATATTGTTGAGAAATTGATTGATTGACATGAATATTGATGGATTCTTCAGCTCTTGTACCCTGAATCCTTACACCCTTCAACTATGTTGATTGGAGGGAAGATATGCAGGTCTCCTTCAACAAGCTTGGCCTATTTAGGATGACAATGGGTAGCAAGATAGAGCCCCATCAACCCGTTGAGATAAACAAGTTCTTGAATCATTTGGATGAAGCCTTTGGCTTCCTATGCACTTATATCTCCCAGGATCTTTTGTTTCACCTTGAGGGACTAGAGACTCCGAAGGAATATTGGGAGAAGCTTGAATCTTTGTTTGGAAAACAAGATGATATTTGAGGGCACATATTGGAGAATGAGCTCATTGCATTGCATCCCAGTAGTTTTGAAACTATTCAATAGTTTTTCACAAAATTCAAGTCACTAGCCCTGTAATGTAAACAATGTAGAATAGAGAGGAAATATGAGCAACTTAAGCCGTCTATGCTTAGAAAAATTGGTTCTGAGTACTTTGTCTTTGTCGCTGCCTTCCATTCCAGAAGAGATTCCATCCCCAATTAGAATATGACTTCTCTAGATTATTTTGCTGAGTCCTTAATACATGAGCAAGATAAATTGGTTCAAATGGGAGTGTTTCAATTCTCCAAGAAACAAGCTCTCCTGATGTCAAAGTCAAACAATGCGCAAGCCAGATGGAAGTAGAAGGGGAAGGATCCCAAAGCCACTAATTCGAAGCCAAAAAAGAATTAGAAATATTCCAAAGGAGACTTGGGTTCCAGAAAAGAGAATAATAAGTGCCCATACTGTATGAGAGGATTTGATCCAGAAATATAGTGCATGAAGAAGAACCTCGAGCAGTAGAAACCACTCCTTGAACAAAACAATATTTCCCTTCCACAAGGTGTAGATATGTATAATGCTGGAGAGAAGAGTGAATAATATGAGAGGTTCCTTTCTTTGAAAGAAAGCATCACTCCATTGAAGGCTTACTTGATAGATTCTGGAGCATCCAACCACATGGCTGCCTCCATGGAATCCTTCACCACTCGCACTCTATCAGGAGGACCTAACACTCATATGGTAGGTGACTCCCAAATCCCAGTTGTTGGGAGAGGTTCTATTAAAATCCAGAATGATGAGTTCAATAATATACTCTATGTTCCCTCTCCTGCAACAAAGCAAGTTGTTCAAGATGAAGAAGAAGCAAAATATTCAACACAGACAATTCAAATTGAAGAAAGTCTCCTTAGAGTGACTCCTTCTCCTGCTGCTCCAGAATTTTATGAGATATCTAATATCTCATATTCTCATATAGATGATCTAGAAGAAGACATTTGAATATCTATTATTGAAGAAAAAATCTTCTTTCATTCTATGCAAACATTCTCCAGTGATTCTTTTATTTTAAATTATGTGCAAAGTTTGTCAGTGATTGTTTCAGAAAATGAAGAGAAATTTGATTTTTCTATCTCTAATGTTGCTGCTGGTGTGAATATAAGTAATAATTTGGATGTTTTGGAAGAAATATCATATTTTAGGAGTTATCCATTCACTCTCCTTGATCTATAGATTCCAACAAATTCCTACATGATTGCATGCACCAATACTCAGAATTTGGTTGAAGAAGGAGAAAACTGTGCATCTACCATTTCGGTGGGGCACTTGGAACCTTTGTTCCACACTATTGGATCTGATATGACCTTATTTGGTTCAATTTTTAAGTTTTAAGAGCCTCCATTCATGCTTGCAGATGTTCTCATCAATTTTGGTGTGAAAAATCAAGTACCGCAAGTATCTTTCAAAATTATTGTTGGGGATTTTATGTCAGTTTTCTCTCATGAGTTTGATGATATTGTATTTTGTGATTCATTGGTAATTTTTCAAGATATATCAGACTATGGATCTCAATAATTCTCTCTCCATAGTCCCAGGTCTTCTCTACCTTTCAACTTGATCACATGCTCATCTCCTCACTGAACTAGTAAAGATGGAGACATTCTGCATTTTCTTGTACACTTGGTCCTAACACTTGGAGCTGATTTTATCTCATATGGTTTGATGTTAAAGGCTGCAATATATTATTTAAGTTGGTATTTCCTCACATGGTTCAAATTCTCAAGCACTTTTTATCTCTCATCATTTGATCTTAGTTGCTCTACATAGGTCCAGTTTTGATCTTGCAGTTGTCTATGTTCCTGATTCAATTGAGAATATTATTCTTCTTCCAAAGAGGAAAATTCCTCCAGACATAATCATTTAGTTTGGAGAGTTTCACATGCACAGTNTGCTGATGCATAGAAGAACCAATAATTTTCATTTCTTCTCTAAAGAGTTGGAGATTGTAGCAAATTTTCTTGATTCCTGCTTATTTTGAGGGGGGGGGGGGTTTCCCATGAGGTTTTCCCCATTTTTTTTAGTTTATTAAGAAATTTTATTTTTCATTAGATTGTATGGGTGACTTTTTTCCTAGTTTCCAGGGCCCAAATTTCTCAAAGTCAGGATTAAGGGCGGGGTGTTAATATTATTATAATCTTCCCTTGTCCATTTGTAGTCTATTGATCATTTTTTCTAGCATAGGGAGACATATTTACTATGATGGAGTATGGGGAAAAAATATAGAGGTTAATTTCCACTTATCACATGTTCATGCATGAGTTTAAGTGCCTCTGATACCATTAGGATACATTTTAAGAGCCACTCCGAGTGCCACCAGCAAAATCCATAAGTTGGTTATGGTAGGTAACCTGTTATGCTGAGTTTGTCATTAGTTACATTTAGTTAGATCACTTTCAGTCAGTCTAGTGCCAATTATGCATGGTTGCATGGGGAAGTGGCGCATTTTTCCACCTCCCTTCTTAGTTTAACTGGTTTAACTAGTTTAACTGATTTTCAGACTAATTTAGTTATCATGAGTTAGACTAGTGGCTCTCATGCGGTGATTTAGACACTCATAGTTAGCCACTCAACCAGGATTGAGTTGGTAGATTGGAATATTATCCACATGATTCGAATTATCCTTATTGTAACACTACTGTATAATGTTGGAATTAATGAAGATTAATCTTTGATCAATTATTATCAACCGTCTATGAAATTTGTCTTGTTCATTGTACATTGTTATTACTATTCAATTGCACAATTACACCTTTCAAATGCTCTCATTGCCTCTAGATCAATGCTTGAATAATTCAAACAAATGGATCAAGGAGGATATGGAGAAAGCTCAACATACACCGTGGAATGATATGGAAAAAGTATGGTGATGATTTAGGAATCAAAAGTATGACTAAAAGTCAGGAACAAGTGAAAAGTGTATGTGGGGAGACCTTCACAATGTATTTATAGGATGACCCGGGATTTTTGTACCCATGGTATTTCACTGTGCATGGTATTTGTCCATGGTTTTTGACCCATTCTCATTTTAGGGTTTTTTGGTCCTTTTTGGAGAGAGTGGGGTTATGTTGCAGTAAATGAGCATCTTCCATGTATTCATGGGGGAAGGAATAATAATGTTTTGGACCAATTTTGGTGGAATTTAATTGTGAAGGTCAAAATGGAGGGAATAATGGTGGGACTATGATGTATAATTATGGTTTGGACCATAGAGAGCTATGTGGACACTTTTTGGTGTTAACAATTTTGCATTAACATGATAGGTGCATTAATACACAACAAATGATTGTTGGTCTTCCATAATTGAAGATGATTCCTTTGAATCTTCATATTTACAATAATGCAATCCCAATGATTACATGTCCAATATGTTGAAAGTTTGAACGATGTTTGAAAATAGGGTATAAGGAGGGGGGTATTTGAAGAATCGCCCTGCCACCCATGTGCTGTTCCAAGGGCCACCCTTGGAGAGACAG
>LPNX010547587.1:320647-458157 GCA_001517045.1 Pseudotsuga menziesii | reverse complement strand
ATATATTTGAATTTTTATAGTTATTTGAAAAAATTTAATTGTTTTTTTTAAATATTCCTATGACTTTTTTTTTTAATTCTGTTTTTGAAATTTTCTTTTGAAGTCATTTTTTTGGAAATGAATTTTGGGCCATATTTTGAAAACATCTGCAATTTTAACCCAAGAGAAGAAAGGGTTTCCACTAGTAGCACCTCTTTTCAATTCTAGGCTTAATGTTGGCATTTTCGTTGCATTGGTACTAGTTAGTTATTAAGGCCACGATTTCAAATAAATTGTAATTTTGACCTTGAAAAAAAATGGGGGAACCATGCCATCATTAGTTTATGATTTAGAGGATGATTTTAGGGTTTTGATTGAAATGATGTTGGTTTCTAAGGCCATAGTTTCAAACAAGGAAAAAATTTAACCCCCCAAAAAAGAGGCCAATTTTGGGGGCACCACTTTTCGATTCGAGGGTTGGTTTAGGGTTTCAATCACAATTGCATTGGGTGGGGTTTCAAAAAGTTGTAATTTTATCCTTGAAAAAATGGTGCTATTGGTAGCACCATTTTTCGATTTGAGGGTTGTTTTTGTAGGTTTTGACTCAAAATTATGGTTTTTATGGCTAGAGTTCTCATTTGGAGTATAAAGTTCTTATAAAGTTGTACAATATGTTAAGAGTAAAGGACCTACCCATAGGGAGGATTTCTGCAATGATTATTGAAGCTTGTAACTGATTAATGACAAAGAATAATAGTTTTTTTATACCATAAGAATGTATGACTCCCTCTGATGGAATTAACTTGTTGGTGTAGAAAATAGTGGATACCACCGAGTTAGAGAGCACAGATGACTCTTTCTACTTAGTTCGAGGTGTTCCCTTATTTTGATGAGAACGTAACTAAAGATACAATCATAACCAGTTCAAATCTTAAAATAAAGTGATCTGAAGTTGATGGGAGTTGAAGAAAGTGGTATGAAAAGGCTATTAACATGAGAACCAAGATAATTTTGTCACTAACTTGGATGTTTCCATATTTGAAGAAAGACTAGTTGATAAGCATGTGTCTCAATACTTCCCTTAATTAATGAAAACTGAGTGAGTTTCTTGCGAAAACTTACTTCAAGTGGTAACGTGGGGTGCAACGGAGGGGAGCAAAATGTAGATGGATGTTTTATCATATATGTAGAATGATAGGGTAGGGTATCTTGGATGAAAAAATTGAAGGTCTTGGTTTATGGACTAAAGTATGTCGGTTAAGGCCAACTAGGGGGTGCTTCCCAAAATAATGATGTGACGGGGTTCCTAGAATTTGAGTGACCTAAGGAACAAATTTATACAAAAAATAATTATGTGGTTATTTTGCATAGACAATAATACAGGTACCTAGTGAATAAATTTCATATAGAGCATTCCTATGAGAATGAACAAGTACTCAGAGGGTGGGGCCCATTTAGGGTATTCTCGAGGAATCGATGATACCGAGGGAAACTTAGATGGTATATTTATCATGAAATGTGTTGGATTTCACCTCCAGTTAACCCAGGTTCATATCCTCGGTCATAAACAAAGACCCAAATATTGGGCCAACAAAGCAGGGCTTAACCAAAAACACATGTGACGTAGATGTAGTCTCACTCGAGATATATTTATGGGGATTTTCCATAACCAAGTTTTTGTATTTAGGTGGGGATTTCTACTCTCCCTGTACCTTATCACAACACTCGACTAAATCCAAGTTTTATACTCCCTTTCCCTTGTCTATTCATTCAAGATACCCATCTAATTACCAATTGACACATATAATAATAATCAACATAACAACCTTATTATAGATTCATTCAATACACAATGCACAATAAACTTATAAGGGATTATTCATAAACAAATGCAGTGCAACACATTTAAATTTACTTATTCACAACATACATGCAACAAACATAAGAACATTAATTAATGACACACAGAAAAAACAATTAACGTGGAAACCCATATGGGAAAAACCACAAAGGTGCTCTTCATTTGGCATGAGAAATATGTTAGCACCTTTTGTCTACACACTCAACTTTCAAACTCTTCTCTAAATATTCATTACAATTTAGAAAAAACTCTCTTGCCTCATGCTCTCTGGTTTTGTGTCTAGATACTTCCTCTCTTCTTCACTCCTTTGTCTATCCACACATAGCCTGGATCGTTCGTCTAGCTAAAAAATATCTCCTCTTCTCTCCTCCACCTACCCAATGGATTAACCAACCAGTTGAATACTTAGATACAAAAGCAATTGATATCCATTGTCAGTCCTACACATAGATTGGTTTTCCCCTTTTATAATATTTGACCTGTCCTAATCAATCGAATCTTTTCTGTTAGCTGAAAGGATACCATTTCTATTCTCGTACATTCAGTTACAACTGAAAATAGGCACTATCGACCCAAAATACAATTATGATTTATTACCAAAAGCATGCTTTATTCTAACTAAATCCTTACCCATGATCAACATAGATTCCCTTTTCACTGCTCTACTCTTCTTCTATCGCGGTTTCTTCTGTCGTGACTTCTATTGTCACCCATATTTCCATCGTGGCTACTTCTGTTGTAGCTTCTCTTCCATTGTAGATTCTCTTTTGACAAAACTATTCTTCCATTGCAACTTCTCTTTTATGGCTTGCAACCAGATTCTTTATCTTCCTGAGCAGAATTCTGGCCGAATTCTGCTGAAATTTTCCTAAGGAGAACAGGGACCCAAAACTCACCCATGGCTCGCCTCAAGACACATTAGTCTGATAACTCTGTTTTTACAACCTTACTTTGAAAACCATGAAATATTTTCACTATTTTCTCATTCTCCTCTTGTACTTCTGTTTCTATCTTCTTCAAATTTTCCAGAAGTTAAAAACTGATGTGTTTCGAAGTTATAAGTCCTGCTGACTCTACTTCTTCTCACAATTTTTTGTGTACAAGTTGAATAATACCTATAATTTTCTATGCCTATGCTTGCAGTTATGCAACCCTTTCAGTCCTCTTTTCACTAGTACAAACTGAGGAATTAGCTACTAGGTGACTAAAAATTCTAGTCACCACAAGTTTTTCAAGTGATTTACTACTAAATATGAGCAATTTTGATTGACCCGATTATAAATGACTAAATTTAACGACTAATTTAGTCTCCAGTTAACAAATCTGACTAGATAATAAGTGACAGAGTTAAAAAATGACTAACATAAACGACTAATTTAGTCATGGCATAAAAAATGACAATCTAGAAGAATATGAAATAGTCATTTATGTTGGTCATTTTTAATTGTGTCATGGAAACTTAAAAAAGTTTGAAAATGAAGTGTAAATTTCGTAAATTGTCTACCTTCTATTAGTAATATTGGTGTCATGCACCTCGATCTTCAGAGATCCAACAAAGAAATTGCATGAATTTTCTCTTGACCATGTTTATCCCTACTGCACCATTGGAGCAAACCCGATTAAGGACGTGCCAAAGGAAACATAGGTTCGTTATACGTCAATTATTAATTAGGTACTAGAACCAATACCATATCGATACCTAGAAGCATCATAGCTAGTTTTTGGTCCTTCAATGTAAGAGTCCTTGCAAGTCCCATACTGAGGTGCTTTTCTAATTTCAATATAACTATCATGATCTGTGATCATCGAACTAGTTGCACCAATCGACATAGCTTCACCAAAATCAGTTCCTTTAAATGTCGTAGCAGTTCATCCAATTATAATTAAACTGGGGTGCTGACCCAGAACCAGTCTCAGAAGCATATATAGTATAAAGGTAGAGGCTCGACCCCCATCTTGGAGTTTCATGTAATATTTCGATTCATTAACCTCTTACATGCCTCATGACCTCTTTAGGTTAATCAATACAAGGGTCATATAACTTGTCCCCTTTTTAGTGGCCAAAGCACAAACATAGGGATTCAAACCGTGGTGCTCACGATTTTAAGAGTTTTTGTGGATTTTTCAGAAAGGGGTGCTTTAGCTTCTTTCATTTACCATGAAACCACTTCTTACATGGATGTTGTTAAACCACGTCTCCCTCCCTAAAACAAGGGGCTTCTTTATTACTTCCAGGATATAGGCTTGACCCTTTCCTTATAATGGGATGAGTAGGTTGATCCATTAAAACATCATTACCAAAACTACTTTACTTTCTATCTTTCCACCTTTTGCTCAGAGAGGGATGAGAAACCTAAGTTTGGAAGAATCATGGGATCGGAGCAACATGGGGTTAATTGAACACACCAATTTCCTATCATGTTAGGCTATTTATTTATATCACAAGGGGTCACCCTAGAATATTTATTACCTACTTTATGCCTAAACAGGAATCCCCAAGAATCCTTGTAGCTCATTTTAATTTTGAGGGCCCAATTTGTTTATAAGTAGGGAAATTTTATTTATTTTTAGTAACCAAGAACAAAATCACTAAAGGAACACTTCCATGGATACAAACATGGAAAAACCATGAAAAATTCCCACAATAATGATTACCGAAAGTAAAACAACCAAGGTATGGCTATGTTCACCTCGTCCATCTATATTGCAGGCCTTGTTGCTTCGTTATGTGTGTCTCCTATGATGATGACTCATGGGAACCAAGATAGTATTATCAGTAGAAGTATTAGTTTTATGATAGGCGCAACTCTGAATGCAGGTGCCATGAATTTTCCAATGCTCATTATTGGGCGCGTAATACTTGGGGTGGGAATTGGCTTTGTAAATCAGGTAGGGTTTTGGGGATTTTGAAAGAGTTTTGTTAACATAAAAAAATGCATGTAACTAATGGTTTAGTCTTTTGGCTTTAATAGTTATTTATTTGAATATGACTAACTTGGGATTACAGAAGTTTTAGTTTCACTTATAATCACTTAGGTGACAATTTTTAGTTTGACTCTGAATGAATTGGGTTTGCATAGTTTTTAGTTTCGATCCAAATGACTTATGTTTGCAAAGTTTTTTAATAGTTTGGACCCGAAGGATTTGGCTTACAAATATTTTTGGTTTGAATTTGAGTGAATGGTTTGAAATTTTTTTGTTTGAATTTGTGTCAAGCCCATTCCTCTTTACCTCTCAGATCTGGCTCCTACAAAAATCCATGGAGGACTTAATATGATGTTCCAGCTAGCCACAACACTAGGGATCTTCACAACAAATATGGTTAATTATGGAACTCAGAAAATAACACCCCGAGGATGGCATCTCTCTCTGGGTTTGGCTGTAGTTCCTGCAATTTTGATGACAGTTGGGGGGTTTTTCCTTCCTGAGACCCCAAACAGTCTGATAGAACTGGAAAAAGGCCGTGCTATCTTGGAGAAGTTCAGGGGAACAAAGCATGTAGATGTAGAATATGAAGATATGGTGGATGCAAGTGAACTGGATAACGCCATCAAACATCCATTCAGGAATATTTTAGAGAGAAATAATCAACAACAAGTAGTGATGTCCATTTGCATGCCCATGTTTCAGATATTGACTGGAATCAATTCGATACTATTTTATGCCCCTATTCTTTTTGGGAGTCTGGGATTTGATGCAAATACTTTTTTGTATTCATATTTTTTTACCAAAGTTGTTCTTGTACGTTCCACTCTAGTATAGATTTCCACTATTTACAGGTGGGGCCACAAACCCTTTCTACTTGGTGGTGGTGTTATGATGATAGTATGTCAGGTAAGAGCAAATTTGAGAGAGGGTAGGCCCTTTTTAAAGTTTGTATATATTTTTCTGCATCTTGTTTTTAAGCATGTCATTATACGTACTAGTCATTGTCTTTTAGTTGGTCAAGTCTAGCATACAAACATAAGTCCATTATCATTAGACACCCATGTTTTCACCATAACTAGAGTTGTTACCACTAGGAAGGAAAATCCATATTCTATGTAGTTTTTGAAGTTTTTCATGTTCTTCAAATTTAGAAGCCAACTGCACTTGATGGGTTCTCAATATTGTCAAGTAAAAATAAGGTTTAGACTGTGGGAATTGCAAGTCCCTTATTTTTACATCGGCTAAAAAAATCTCTAGATATTATGCTTTCTTCTTCTTCCATTGGCTATAACCAGGGTAGCTATCCATGCTTGAGTGCTTATGTTCCTATTCTAGTTACATTTTGAGAGTTGAATCAAATCAAAATGTTATTTTGGAATAATCAAAATATTATCTTACAGGTTGTTGTTGGCATAATATTGAGCCAAAAGTTTGGAGGATACAAACAACTATCCAAAGGCTTCTGAGCATTGTTGGTAACAACCATATGCTTATTTGTGGCTTCATTTGGGTGGTCATGGGGTTCTCTTGGATGGACTGTGCCAAGTGAAAAATTTCCACTAGAATCTCGCTCTGCTGGACAGGCCATAACTATCTCTGTGAATCTTGTTTTTACATTTACAATTGCACAAGCCTTCCTATATATTTTATGCACTTTCAAGTATGGGATTCTCCTATTCTTTGTAGGCTGGATATGTGTCATGACTATTTTTGTATACTTCTTGGAAGAAACTAAGGGTGTACCAATTGAACAAATGATTCTTCTATGGAAAAAACATTGGTTTTGGGAAGAAAATAGTTCCATCCATTGATGAGGGGACACAAACCATGAAGCAACCAGACATGTGAGTAGGATTTATTTCCACTTTTTTTATATTTACAGAGAAAGGTTAGGAAAACTAGTTTTCACGTACCCATACCTTGTTATCATATGAAATTAAAAATTTCCTACGGAACGATTGTCGTTCTTTGAAACATAGGGAATGGTCATGAAACACTCCTCCACATTCAAGTTCTAGTACCCCACGGGCATTCAATGCCGCATCTAAATTCTCCAACTTCCCAATAGCAGAGAAGAAATATCTCAAAGGAGATAGGATGATAGAGAGAAATCATGATGGAAACCAACGATCACAAATGGTTCCACATCTGAAATCAAATCAACGGCTCAGGATCATCCCACAAAAATCGACAATGTGAAGAGATTCCCTTGTGAAATTGAAAACATATCAAAATTTCACTCTCGCATCCCACATCCTGCATCCCACATCCCACATGTGACATGGCCATTGCAGTGATTGAAGTTGCATAAATCAAAATTTACTGTAATTCATTTCCGCATCTTGCATCCCACAAATTCTAGAAAGCATATTTCGATAAACTACATTTCCACATCCCGCATCCGTCATCCCATAAGTTGTGGAAGGGAAATTGCGGAAAGAATATTTCACCAAAAAAAATTTCCGCATCCTACATCTCGCAAGTTGTGGAAAGCGAATTGTGGAAGGGAAAATGTGGAGTCCAAACTTCTGCAAAGCACATTTCCGCATCCCGCAAGTTGTGGAAGGGAAAATATGTGGAAATTTGATCAGTTCATGAAAATTTCTAATTCTAAAACTGATTTTGAGCATTCAGACCATCACCAATCCGGCTGATATATCTCCATAACAACTTAGAAAACTCATTGAAATGAAATTACATACACATATACATCATTCATGAAATATACAACTGCATTAAATACATTCCATTCAAGAATTCATCATATTCATATTCATTTATAAACAAGTATAGTTGCAGGGATTGAAACACAATAAATACTTATCTTTATTAAAGCTTGTCCCGCAACCAGCTATGTCGTTGCAATGTTCCACCCAACCATAGGCCAATGTGCTCCTTAATCTCTCAGCATCACTTCCACCCCCGAGATGGGCATGATTTCCACAAGGAAATAGGGGACATCAACTCACACACAACGAGACTATACACCCAAATTCAAACCAATAATCACATCCCAACACAGTTATCCCAATAATAGATGGGTTCTTGGACTTACTCACCCAAGCCAACACAAGGATGCACTACCTAGAAAAAGACAAGTTCTGGGTATGGACAAAATGTCCTAAGAACCCAAAATCGAATATCAAAAATGGGGAAAAACAACCCAAGTGACCCAAATCATTTAGAAAATGTTGGATGGCCTTCCAAAGGAAAAAAAACCTGTGTTCACACCCAACTCATTCAAACCAAATGAATAATTCCTACACAACAATTACAAGTTTTTGGATTGAAGGAAAACATCATGGAAGCCAAAACAACAAGGAAATTGGGGAACAACAACCCTATGACCAGAATCGACTTCAAAGAATGTTCCACAGCTTCACATGGGTGAAGATGGATCAGAAACCACTCTAAAATCATGGTTCCCTCTTCAATCTACTGGGCATTTCCCAAAATGATTATCCAACCATGGGGGAATGAAACAAAAGAAAAATCATGCCGAGGAAAAATAGAGAATGGAGGACTGAGAATAGGAACAATCAGCTGCCCGAGTGCCCCCCATGAACGAAGGATGGATGATCAAAACGCCCCTACATCTCCCCCAAAAAACATGAGGGAAGATGAAACATGCACCCATGAAGGAATGGCATACGTTTTTGGGTGTTTTCTTGCCCATGCAGTCGAAACATGTTCTTCAAGAATGGGTGCTTTGCCCAATTTGAATTTTTCCCATACTCTTCTCATTCCATGCAATAAATACCTCAACCAAATTCTGGCATAAATAAATGGTTGGGGGAAAAGACAAGAAAAGGGTAGTTGACAGTTTTGATGGGTTTTACCCAATCGCTCAAGGTTAACATTCCCCCTCCTCCCTATCCTTGGGAAATCATGCTCCCATCTCATTATTTGTTGCATTGACATAGTTGGTTGTGGGTTTTTGCATATTACATGATGTTTACAAATGTGCTTGACTTAGCACATGAACCATAGGCATCAACCATGATCACCTATACACTAAACAATAATCAATGACAGGGAATTGGCCTTGAGCTCCTTGCCATGATTCCATATAATATTTACATCATATACATTTAATGCAAATGGGGTCAAAACCAGGGTGTTACATTCCCCTCCCCCTTCAATAGCATTGTCCTCAATGCTTTACAAAAATTTAACAATTGCTATTCTGGAACCACCCTCAGTGCTCTACAAAATTGAACCAAAAATAGATGTGCCAATCACATGGCATCCTTCAGCTCCCCCATAGCTTCTTCAAGACCACAATGCTTCCTCTGCACCTTTATCTGTCCAATGACACGATCTGGAACTCTTCCAAGTCCTTGCTTGCATGCATATGCACACACCACATGATATTTTTCTGCGCTTGGAGAATCCTTCTCCTCATATTGGAACATTTCCAACATCTTTGGAAACTAGCAATACCTATGCTCAAGCAATGAGCCAATTCCCATGTCAGTATTCACAAAATTTTCCAAAATCATAGATAAATCACATGCACATGTATATTGATATAAAATCAACAAAAAGTTGCCAAGTGAACCAAATACTTATCTGCATAAGTAGCTTCTCCTGGTTCCACATGTATCTGACTTGGCTTTATACAACCATGGAATTGACAACCCTACCTCACCCCATACCTAGGTGTGCATTAAAGGTTAGCCAAATTTCTACAAGCCTCAGATTACCTGCAAATATCTTTTAATCGAGAACTGGTAGCCCTGTCTAGAGCCCAACACCTCTCTAGGTGCTTAATAGAATCTCTGCTTAAGGCTCAACACTTCCTTCAAGCACTGACTAATGCTTAGGCACTTACTTTCTAGGAACCATAGCAGATTAAGTCACATGTTAGATTCAATTTTGCAGGATTTATTTCTTAACAAGATTCTCAAAATCTCAATTGAATCATTATGTACATTTTTTTTACAGAAATTCAACAAAGATGTGCTAAGTAATCAAATATTTATATGTGTAGAAGTTCATGGCCGTGGTCAGCCCATCTTCAGAGCCTAACACCTCCTTGGTGCTTAATGAAAGCTCTAGCATACAGGCCTAACACCATTCCCAGGTGCTCACCAATTCTTAGGTGCTTACTTTCCAGACATCATAATACCTAGGGTTTATTCTATTCACGGATCCCCCACTCTCATGACAGTCTCCTTACAGTGTGAATGTGTGTGGAAAGAAGTCTTACCGTATGTCTTACACCTTGGGCATCCCCAGTGATGCATACCGGTGCCTAGATGGCAGGGTGGGAAGAAAATCTATGTACATCATGTACATCCTTCTAGAGGAGTCATCTTTCTCAACAGCATCCTCTTGAGAGCTATGTACTCCAGGGGTGGACCACCACCATCTCACCTGCATTACATACAAGCATGCAGTTTATATGAGATTTCATTATAAAAATAAATGCAATTATAGGTTTCTAAACCTATTCCAAGCACATCCCTCTTAGAAGCTATGTATCCAAGTACATCCTTTCGAGGAGCCATGTACAACCAATACATGTTTTCATCATCCCACCTGCATTATATATAAGCATGCATTTCATATGAGATGTCATTATAAAATTTAATCATAGACTTTCAAATCTATTTCATGCCTGGATAAATTTCAAATTATCAAATCACTAATACATTAACAGTCAAATCCAAAATTTTGAATTCACAATTCTTCTTCCCACAAAAAAATCATATTTTTGCAACCATGAGGTCATCCTCATATTGTTTGGATTTTGCAAGTGGGGAGTACTCATCCCTAACTTACACATGCTTCCCAAAACCTGGAGATACACATACAATGTGTCATCTTGACACCATTTTAGATAAGCTAAACATTTAATAATATTTAGTTAACAATCATCAACAAAATTTAAAATATGAAGTTCCAAATCTATTTGGTTCAAAAGTTAGATTTCAATCATGAGCTCCTTCTTATAGCCCATGGCTGTTTCCTTCCTGGGTTTCAGTGGGTACCACTAGACTTCTCTACTCAGGTCATTCTACCTATAGTCTTTAGAAATGGCCATTTCCTCATGGAATCACAAGTTCATATGTAGGATTCCTCAGCCCATACATAGACTCAATTTTTCTTGCAAAATATTCTTCAATGAACCTCCTGTAGTATCCTGCAAGTGCCACAAAAGATTTTACATCTATTAATTTTCTTGGAGCAGGCCAACATCTCATGGCCTCAATATTTTCAAGGTCTATAGATATTCCAAATAATGAATTCCATCTTTGTAGAAGTCATAGTTGCTCAACCTTGCATACAACTGATCCTTCCTGAGCAATTTCAAGGTCAGCATCAATTATTCCACATGTTTTCCCTCATCCTTTGAATAAGTAAGAATGTCATCAAGGAAAACAAGAACATACTTTCCCAACTACTTGCTGAAAACATTATTCTTGAGGCACATAAACGTAGCTGGTGCATTTGTGAAACCAAATGGTACCACTACCAACTCATAGGATCGATACCTTGCTCTGAACGTTGTCCTATGAACATATTCATCCTTGATACTTACCTTATGGTAATAAGATCCCAAGTCAATCTTGGAAAATACCTTTGCTCCTCTCATTTGATCAAAGAGGTCATCAATCCTAAGCAAAGGATAATTTTCCTTCATAATGACCTTGCTTAATTGTCTATAATCAATACACAACAAGAGTGTATCATCTTTCCCCTTCTCAAACCCAACTGGTGCTCCCCATGGGGACACACTTGGCCTGATATGCTTCTTTTGCCACAACTCTTGTAGCTGCATTTTCAGCTCTAGGATTTTTGGTATGCTCATCCTATGGGGTGTTTAGGACACTGGTACTATTCTAGGATCAAGATCAAAGTTAATGTTAATGTCCTTTGGAGGAATCCCCAAAATTCCATCAGGAAAAACATTCCTGAATTCCTATAGCATATGAAATCCCTCCAACCTAGGAGTATCATACTTTGCTTCCTCCAAAACATGAGCTTCATACCCTCTGCAACCTTTGCCATAGAAATTCTTTAGCTGCATTGTTGAATACTTCCCTCTAGAGGTCACTTCTGGAAAACCTTTCACAACCCTTAGGTTTCCTTTATCATCCAAGCACTCAAAAGTCTTGTTGTAACAATCAAGCTTTGCTCTATGCGTTTCTAACCAATCCATTCCAATGAGGACATCATATGATCCAAGTGGTAGAACATTCATATCTGCACAGGTGAATAACCCATCCATGACTAATTGACATTTAATTATCACCTCACTGATTTTCTTCTTAGTTCCAGTGTCTAGTTGGACTAACCATGATCTTCTATGCTTTGAATTCTTCAAAGGGAATATCTCAACAAATCCATGGGTAATATAGCTATGAGTCAATCTGAGGTTAATCAAAACAGAAATAGTCTATTCAATTATCTCACCCTCAACTTCCACCACAGTTGAGTTATGACCTTCCTGGGGGTATTCTAACGCTGCACAAATTTTAGGAACGATCCCTACTTCTTGACCCATGGTTTCAGCTTCTTGGGTGCTAGGAACTTCACCCTCATTCCTATTCTCAAGTGGACAATTCTTGCATAGATGGGGTCCTTCACATCCCCAACATTTGAGTGGTTCCTTTAGATTTTCACTCATCACTTTGGCTGGCTCAATCATAACTTGTGATAGCTTTAGTTTCCACTTTAGGAGGTGAGAAGGTTTAAAACCTTTCTTCCTTGGGTTAAGCTTCTCATTTTTCTCGTGGTAATTTCTCCGACTCCCTTCTATTTCTATTAAGTGATGCCCAGAGTTTATCTACCTTTGGAGGTCTACCAAACTTTGTAGCATGACTAAGGTCATCTGGTTTTTCTCTACCAAATCTTTGACCAAAATTTTATTTTGTTCTTTGCAATCCTGCAACTCTACCCTCAGACTTCTTATAGTAGCTGCAACATCTGGGGATCTCTCTTGTTCCCACTTCCCAATGGCTTCAGTTCCATGAACTTGGACCTTGTAATCTGGCGTTACATTCCCTTCCCCATGTGGACAAATCCAATGTAAATGGGATCCTCCACATCTCCAGCATTGGAGTGGATTTATGCCCTCTTGTGGGTCTCTTGGATTCCCCCCCATAACATCCTTCCCATGTCCACGGGGATCCTGTGCATCATCCATGTTGTTATTCTTCTTGGTGTTGTTCTTCTTTGATCCTCTTGGTCGGACCAAGATCAACTTTTCAATCTGCACCATGACTCTGCAAAATGTGTAAACAACAAAATTTGTTAGTCAATTTTAGAAATTCAAATAATTAATTACCAACTGCTTATTACAGGAATGAATGGTCAAGATCATAGTAGAATTTAGATCACATTCATGGTGAATTTTGTTGGGTTGGCTAAGTTTAGCAATTCTGCTAAATAGCACTCTTTCTTGTTGTAGTTTTCTTTCTGCAACCAATTGTCTTGGCACATTTATACCAATGCTGCAACCAACATCTCTGTCAAATCACAACCTGGGTGTTCTTTTCCATTTTTATCTGTTCAACTTGGCCCATTTAGGCCCAATGTTGTAACCAATGGCTTTGATACCATAATGTCATGTACCCATACCTCGTTATCATGCGGAATTAAAAATTTCCTACGAAACCGTTGTCGTTCTTTGAAACACAGGGCATGGCCGTGAAACACTCCACATTCATGTTCTGGTACCCCAAGGTCACTAAATATTGTATGTAAATTCTCCAACTTCCTAGTAGCAGAGAAGAAAGATCTCAGAGGATATCGGACGACTGAGAGAAATCACAATGGAAACCAACGATCACAAATGGTTCCACATCTGGAATCAAATCAACGGCTCAGGATCATCCTGTAAAAATTGACGGCGCGGAGAGCTTCACTTGCAGAATCGAAAACATATAAAAATTTCACTCTCACACCCCGCATCCCGCATCCTGCATGCGGAATGACCGTTGTGGAAATCAAATTTTACCATAAGTCATTTTTGCATACCGCATCCCACATCTCGCAGATTACGGAAAGTAGATTTCAACAAACGGCATTTCCACATCTCGCAAGTTGCAGAAAGAAGATTTCACCAAACGACATTTCTGCATCCCGCAAGTTGCGGAAAGGGAATTGCTGAAGGGAAAATGTAGAGTCCAAAATTCTACAAAGCGCATTTCCGCATCTTGCATCCCACAAGTTGTGGAAGGAAAAATCTGCAGAAATTCGATTTGTTCATGAAAATTTCTAAGTCTAAAACTGATTTTGGGCATTAAGGCCATCACCAATCCAGCCGATCTAGCTCCATAACAACTTATAAAATTCATTGAAATGAAATTACATACACATTTACATCATTCATGAAATATACAGCTGCATTAAATAAATTCCATTTAAGCATTCATCATATTCATATTCATTTATAAACAAGTACAGTTGCAGGGATTGAGACACAAGAAATACTTATCTTTATCAAAATATTTTCCCCCAACCATCTATGTCGCTACAACGTTCGACCCAACCATAGGCCAATGTGCTCCTTAATCTCTCAGCATCACTCCCACCCCCGAGCTAGGCATGATTTCCATAAGGAAATAGGGGACATAGATTCACACACAATGAGACTATACACCCACAGTCAAACCAATAATCACATCCCAACATAGTCAACCTAATAATAGATGGGTTCTTGGAATTACTCAGCCAAGACAACACAAGGATGCAATACCTAACAAAAGACAAGTTTTGGGTATGGACAAACAGTCCTAAGAACCCAAAATCAAATATGGCAAATGGGGAAAAACAACCCAAGTGACCCAAATCGTTCAGAAAACATTATATGGCCTTCCAAAGGCAAAAATTACCTCTGTTCACACCCAACTCGTTCAGACCAAAGGAAGAATTCCTACACAACAATTACAAGTTCTGGGATTGAAGGAAAACATCATGGAATCCAAAACAACAAGGAAATTGGGGAAGACCAACTCTATGACTAGAATCGATTTCACAGAACTTTCAATAGATTCATGTGGGTGAAGAAGGCTCAGCAACCACTCCGAAATCATGGTTCCCTCTTCAATTTGCTGGGAATTTCTGAAAATGATTCTCTAACCATGGGGGAATGAAACAAAATAAAAATCATGTTGGAGAAAAATAGAGGATGGAGGACTGAGAAGAGGAACAATCAACTTCCCGAGTGCCCCCCATGAACGAAGGATGGATGATCAAAATGTCCCCACAGCTCCACTAGAAAATGTGAGGGAAGATGAACCATGCACCCATGAGGGAATGGCATACATGTTTGGGTGTTTTCTTTCCCATGCAATCGAAACACATTCTTCAAGAATGGGTGCTCTTCCCTATTCGATTTTTTCCCATACTCTTCCCATTCCATGCAATAACTACCTCAACCAAATTCTGGCAGAAATAAATGGTTGGGGGAAAAGACAAGAAAAGGGTAGTTGACAGTTTTGATGGGTTTTCCCCAGTGGCTCAAGGTAAACATATCCCCTCCTCCATATCCTTGTGGAATCATGCCCCCATCTCATTATTTGTTGCGTTGACATTTCTGGTTGTGGGGTTTTACATATCACATGACGTTTACAAATGTGCTTGACTTAGCACATGAACCATAAGTATCAACCATGATCACCTGAAGACCAAAAATTAATCAATGATAGGGCCTTGGACTTGAGATCCTTGCCATGATTCCATATAATATTTACATCATATACATTTAATGAAAATGAGGTCAAAATCGAGGTGTTACACGGGTGTACTTCTTTAGATTTTTATAGGATGCAAATGGGCCCATATTGATGTAATATATTGTACTCTTTGTTTTCCTTCTCCTTAATAAAGTGCATATTTTTTGATATGGATTTAACATCATGCCAATTTATCTTGCTAAATGACAGGAAACAACGATATAACAAACATGAAAAAATCAATAAGATATCAATAATATCGATATTGCGTATATGTACAATAAAAATACTTTCAGTCCAAAAATTCGTAAACTAATCTAAGGGTTTAAGCGTCACTATGGAAAGATCTTGCATAAATTGGAAGTCAGGAGGTAAAAACTGGGGATATCAAAGTCACGTAGCAGGAGGTAAAATATTACATTGGAAGGGACGAGATCTTTATTAAGGGAACAAGGTTCCTTCGTTACAAGGTTTCCTTTTCCATTAGCAGTCTTCCTCTCTCTTCTTGTACATGTATGTTTCAATTCACTTTCTTGGTGCTTCTGATTTGTGCAAACATCATATCTTATGATTAGGGTAAGCAAGTTCATATCCTCACCATAAAATATGGATTTGATTCATATAATTTTGTGGGTATTTCTCTAGTTGGCATGTCTGCAAAATGTGGGTTTGTTTCTAGTTTTGTTCATTCCTTTTGGGCATCATGTCAAAATTCCCATGAATTGACAGTTCAAAGCTAGACTGTGAATGTTTTTAATAGGATATGTAAGTTGGTATGGTGTTAATTATAATACAATAACTGGTGCTCCATGGACTCGAAAATCCAATGCTCTTAGGTGCCAAGATAACTCCATGCCCTGTTTTTTCTTTAAAGGGCCACCAGGTATTCTATTTAAGAGGAATCAATATTGGTTGTTACCATTTCAGCAACCATTTCAACCAATGACTATTCTCCATAAAAATGTTTAACTTATGTTTCTTGTAAATATAAAAATTTTTAAATGTTGATGGTAACTGCTAGATCTCATTGCTTGCTAAAGCCATACCTTTGAGAAAATTCTGCACAAAACACTTGAAAAAGTAAAATTCATAATATTGTGTTATAGGATCGAAGCATGGGTTTGAGTGTGTAGGAAGATATAAAAAGTGGCTATTGAAAGAAACCGTGAATGATCTTGATTGAGGTTGGACATTTGTGTCATGGATAGTCCTAACATTGCATAATTTTTCCATATCATCTATGAATTCCTTCAGGGCCTTACTTTGCACAATTACAACACATTATTTATTTTGGTATATTTCCCAAAAGAGCATAGACTGTCAACAAGTACCTCTAGTGTTGCCAATTATTTTGTGCAAGTCACCCTTGAAATTAGAGTTATTCAAGTCCTCAATGTTTTCATCATTCAATATTCCATTAACACCCAATCACATAAATAAGTTTGTGCCTTCTTTCAGTGAACACACAAATCTGTAAGTGCGATATTGTCATATTTTGGGACAGGGGGTTTAGACACCAACACAATCAGACATGAGACACATGATAAATAAATCAATGGGATAGTTTATTGAAAGAGTAATCAGTAATGGAGTACAAATATTGTGGGAATCCCCGACTTGACAGTCTATATTCTTATGCATTGTCTCCAATGTTACACTTCAATCTCCCAATTAACCTAACTACCTACACGAGAAAGTAATCAAGCATATATTATCCAAGTATCTAAGAACACATGAAATCAAGAAGGAAAAGGTGGGGAAATGAAAAGGATTTATTAATTTTCATTGGATATGTCATTCTGGAGTAGGTGTGTAGAAACAACCCTAAAAAATTCCCTATTGTAGTTCAAAGAAATAGTGGAAAACACCAAAAAATTTGTTCCCTAAAATAAATTTGCAGAAAATCCAGGGTGAAAAATTATATAGCAGCAACTCAAAGATGGAAACTATGCTCAAGTAAACTACACAAAACATACAGAAGTATCCACAAGCTCAGATTTGTAAAATGAAAACTACTGACCTAAAATGTGTTGCAGTTCAAACTCATATTGAGATCCTCCTTATTCTCAAACAACATTTAGGAATCAATAGCTCTTCACACCCTTTTTAGTGGGTGAAAATAATTTAATCTCTACCACAAGCTTGATTGTAAATGGTTATGGTTGGGGAAACTCAATCCCACATCCATTTGGAAAATAGATTATTCACACAATGATTACTTGAACAACTCAAGAACACAAAAGATATGGTGGGTTTTGCAATATCGAAATAAATCAATAGATCATATTAAGGTATATTCAAATGATTATAAATGAAAGGTGGTAGGTGTGGAGGGAAGGTGTTGCTGTGGGGGAAGTGATCTTAGACCCAGAAGGAAAACATGGAACAACATTTGCATGGGGTTAGAATTTAGAAGTGGTGACAAATAACCAAGCAGAGGCACACACTCTGTACCATGGATTGATCATCCTCCGAGGTTTGAATATCAAGAATGTCATGGTCCTTGGGGATTCATCATTGGCAATCGGTCAAGTAATAAAAACAAATATAGAATGTAGATAAAACCTATCCAAAATGGTTATGAGGGTTAAAGGACTTAATTCCTCCCTTTGAAACAATAGAACTCTTCCACATTTGCTCATTTTGTAACTCACGAGTGGATGGAATGGAAAACATTGTGGAATATTGGGATAAGTGTGTCCTAATTAAAAATGGGTGTGACCCCTTTTTATATTTAATTCCTTGATTATCCATGGTGGGAGTGTTAACGATGATGCGATGGTTATTTATGGTGCAGGTGGGATTTATCTAGGTCTTCATCATGGTTTATGGTTTTCTGTTAAGGTCAGAATTGGGTTTGTTGTCTATAGGATTGGTTCACCTAGTTGTAGGGTTGACTTAATCATTGGTAAGACATGCTTTCTATCAAGATGTGACCATTACACCTGCTATGGAAAATTGGGATTTTTTTTTGCTGTAAGGTATGTTGGTCTTCTTCTCTCAGGGTTTTCATTCACAGTGGCATCAATAATAGCGTAGAGTTTTTTTTGGCAATGGTTTGATTTGTTGGATATTGGGTTCCTTCTCAACATTTTAGAGGTAATCAATCCATAGGCATATAAAAATTAGTAATTTTATGATTTGTGGCACAATGCACATACAAAAGGTGTTAAGAAAACTTGCTAGTTAGATGAATGGTTTGCACGAAGAAATTTTTCACACCAACATGCAATTGGAAGTTCAATTGGCTAAACAAGTAGAGTTGGAAGTGAAATTGGAAGCCTTGTTTATATTAGCCAATCTAAAGGATGAGAATGGAAGAGACCATTCAGTAGTTTGTTTAGGGTTCTAAACCTGTGAATGAATAGATACTGTTAATAACCTAAGATTGCACAAGTGCTCATGTGGGCTTGTTTCAAGTTTAACTGCTTGATGGTGGATGATGTAGGGTGAGCCTTATAGGTAAGCTGAACTTAACTGGTTATTTGGGATATTATCCATAAATGAACCTTGTCTGGATATTAAATATGTCATCCTTACTCTTTATCCATGAACCTTAATGAATCACCCTTGTTTAACATCCCAACCTAGAATCTAGACATGTGTAGCTTTTATTATATATCTTGCTGTAAATTTCCTTTTATGATTTCTATTTTTCTTATTGAGGTTATTATTGAAGTAGTTTGTAGTTTGTATAGAGCTCGGTGCAACTTAAATATCTAAGTGATACGACTAAAGGCCTTTGAATTCTCCTTAAAATAGTAACCCTGTAAATGTCTGTTTCTACATGTTAATGCAATTTTGATTATTAGGCATGACTAGTTGTTGGTCACTTTTTCTAACTCATGTTACCTAGGTTCTGTACATCCTGTCAACTCAACAAACACCCGAGATACTGGCACAATAGAGAAAACCCCATTGGAAATGCCTGCAAAATAGGATCAGTCACAACTGAGATATCTCTTCGATGGGGAACCCTTGGAACCATTTTTTTGTGATTGTCGAGGGATTATAGTCCCTTGGCACATGGCCAAGGAGCTTGATCAAGTCACGAGGATGGAGTCATGTCCGCCGAACTGTAGCGCAAACTGCACATATATTTTATTAAGTACTAATGACGTGACACAGATTCAGCCTTAGTATTTTAAACATAAGGGGATATTAAAGAAACTAAGAGACAGGTGCACCATACATATGCACAACAATGATTGCACCATAAACATAAAATAATACTCAAAAGAAATGTAGAATAACCTAATCGTGCATTCAGACTTCTATTGACATTATGGCAATCATTCAACTATGACAGAACCTGTGTAATAAGCATAAACATAAACAGAACATAAACAACCATACACATTCAATCATCAACACACAGGAGAGTTCACATGGAAACCCATCCGGGAAAAACCACAAGGCTCTCTTCATCTGTAATTAGAAATATATGGCTTCTTCAGCCTACATTTGATTGTAGACTGTCCTAGATCTAGCTTTCCTCTCAGACTCTCTTTTTCTCTCATGCTCTCTATCTTATTTCTCCTAATCTAATGCTACCATCTACTAATCCACACACGTCTTGGATTGAACTCTCTAGCATATGTACCTCTCTAGCAGAGCTTCTCTTCTACTACACTAACTCTGACTACATCTTATAGACTTCCGACTACTCTACCACTCAGATCTCACAGATACCCTCTGCTCTCTCTGAGATCTTTCCTCTATTAACCCTTGAAAATAAACTACAACTAAAACACCCAACATAAAGCAATAATCACCATAGAAGCAACCTAGACCAACCCTCTAACTATTGAATCCCTCCTATTTATACTATTTTACATGACCATGCAAGGTCGACTGCATACAAGCAGTCTATTAATTGTCACCATCAGCCGCCCCTCAGGCTACATCTATGGTGATCATGACTTGACACGAGGCACTAACGACCTTACTTACAGCATTCATTCACTTGTGTGGCATCCAGCGACTTAAGTTGACTTCCGTACCCACGATCATCTTATTGCTTTTGGCCGTTATTCTGCACTTGTGCTACTGTTTTACCCTATGGCATCTTCCTTCCTTGCACTTTCCCTTTTATGCATAGGTGACATCTCTTGTGCCTATTCCTTCATCTGTGCATATTTCTTCTTCCGCGCAGTTCCCTTTGTCCAAGTAGAATCCTTCTATTCCTACCGTGTGCTTCCTTTTCCTTGTGTGTGCTTGCGTGGCAGACTGATTCTTGAACGTTTCTTCTTTTGCACTTATTTCCTGCATGCTTTCCCCTAGCCCAACAAGCCCCCATCACTCACATGTGGCTTGTCCATGTTGCCACCTTTTCACACACCTGGATCATGTGGCAGAAATCTTCAAGCCACTCGGTGTGTCCTTGGGGGCAAGTCTCGAGTCAAGGTTGTCACCTTGTTCTTGACTCCTCCGTTTAGGCTCAACTCCTAATGAAGCCAAGGGGGGTAGACCCTATTAAGTTACTAAGGATGATTTCTTAGTGTGGTGATGTTAAACTGAATCAGTTATTTAGGAGTTTGAAGATTTTAACTATAAACAATTGAAGATGACAAGATATGAAAATAACACACGAAAGCACAAAGCTGATAAACAATATATATATGAACAAAAATGACCAGTGCGTTAATAATGGAGTCAAATCAAAAGAGATCAGTGTGCTTGCATGTGTTTGGAGTGGATGTTTTGCAATTGCATCTTGGTATGTTTTAATTTAAAATTGGAGTATGAGTTGTTTAAATTAGGCTTAAGGGGGACTCCAGATATACCCGAGAGTACTTGGAGTATGTCCAAAACAAAGCCTATACGGCTACCCGCAAGGAATATGTGGGATGAAATGGAGTCTCTGGGGCTGTGTTCGTAACGCACCCATTAGGGTGTGACAGAGATCGGCGCCCCGAGGTCACTTTTCAGTCGGTTCCCACTTCCTTTGGGTATTTTGCCACCGTAAAGGTTTGATCGAGGTGTTGGATTTTCACCTGATGGTTTGTTAATTGGGGAGGGTGAGTCCTAATTATGCTAGTCACCCAAGTGATTTTGATACAGCTTGACTGATTGGACAAACTACAGCCAAGTGCAGAGCATACACACTAGAGTCTTGTAAATTTTAATAAGTTATTAAGAGATGTGTTCTTGTTTAAAAGAAAAGCCTCCAAGAACCTCTTTCGATCCAAGTGGATCTCAATCGGGGAATTGAGGAGGGGTTAATTTTAAAGCTGCTGATAAACAAATGATAGAAAAAATAAAACAACTACACAAATATGGTTTTCTGATTAATCCTACCACGAATCTCTTTCCCCTTTCGGGTCACTCAGGAAATCGTGGGGTAAGTATTATGATTACTTTTGAAAGTCATATATGGAATATGGAATTAAAAACAAGATCAAATATACTACCCTACAAATCAGATCAATTCTAGTAAAAGGAAATAAGCAGAAAACGACGAAAATCGCACCGACACGAATCCCCCCAGGGGGGATGGGGAATGGGCTCGAAAGAGCCTATTCAAAGGATGATTTTATTACAGAGGTTACAACATCAAAGAACTGATAAAACAGATATTTATTGGTCCTTATACAGGCTGAAACCAAGATATTACAGTTTATACAACAAATTTACAAATTATGTGACAAAAGAGAGACCCCTGGGGGGATTTGAGCGCTCCAAAAGCCACTTTGGACAGCAGATTCCTTTATTCTCTGTCAAAACTGATAAATTAAATCGATCAAGTTAGAATAAAAAATTCCCCAAAGCACTTTAATATTATCTTTGGGTCAGCCTACTTTATCTCAAAAAATTAATGAAATTAAACTAGCTAAACCGATGAAAAAGGAACCAAGGAAAGAAAGATTTCCTTGGGATCTTGGCTTGCTGTTTGTGCAGCCAATTTAAATCACTGATATTTCAGAATATTTAATTTATCGAACAGCAAATGAAACTACCTTAACAGCAAGCTATGGATTTTTCAATAAACTACTTGCGAAACTAAGGCAATTTTAGCTAGATCTCTTGAATTTGAACTTTATGTGCACAATGAAACTAAGATCTAGAAATTTGAAGGGATATTGATAATTAGATCTATGTATGTTTTTCTTGATAAGATATATCAGACTTAAAAAGAAACCTTAAAGTAACCAGTTTTGAGGAAAGTTTAATAATTTTTAAAGGAGGAAGAGAGAGAAAGAGTGTTTGAAGCCTCAGAATGTTGGGCTTTGGATTCTGCTTTGGTGGAACACCGAGGGACTATGTCATTTGTAAGATGCTGAATATGAGGAATATTCAAACCAGCTCAACCTCTTCTACCAGCGAGATCATCTGCAACTTTAAAAATCCTTGCACAAACAGATGGTTAAAACATAGGTGCTGCCGAAAGAGATGATTGGAAAGCATGCAATTAAACTTAAAATACATACAAATCCAATAGATCTAGAACAAGCAGCAGTAAGAGCATAAATCAAACTAGAATAAACTCTTACCCTAACAGGAGGGAGCTCTCTCCTTGAAGGCCAACAATTAACCAGCAAAGCAATGATAAACAAAAGCAGATTATACCTCATAAGCATTTGACAATCAACATCCACATATGAAGAGAATTACACCATAGATATTGCCTCCAAAGCTTCTTTATTCCAGAATGAAAAAACAATACAGCACAAGAGAAACAGCACCTCAATCCCAGTTCTAACTAGCTTGGAAGAGGAGGCTGTGCCTGGATATATACAATTTGCAGGCCATCTAGCCCAGGGGGGTGCAATTACTCATGGAATCAAGTGAAATCAACTGATGGAGAGTCCATCAATGCCTGATCTGTGTCTGGCTGAGCCAGATCTGAGTCTCACTGAGTGCAACTATCAATCGGGGGGATGATCTAACTGACACCTCAACCTGTTGACTGAAGCATCCACCAAAACTCATCCATATGAGCCAAAACGTGTTGAGGAGAGAGGGAGGGTGAAATTCCTCATAAAGGATGCTCAAGATCAACTCTGGATCTGATTTGATCACCTCCTTCAGTCAAGGATTTGTCAGATCCAGTCAATCTGCTTTAGATCTGACTGATTTCAATCAAATCGGCTGAGAATCCATTGATTTATGATTTTGGATTTGCTCCATTATTCATCAATTTATTAATTAAAATAATCAATAATTGATTTTTGGGGCTTTCTGACCTGAGTGATGGAAAATCACTCAAAACTAGGAAACAGTGGGTCCATGGGTTTACATGGTGCTCTTAGCTTGAAAATGAGCACCTACATGACTGAAACTGATTATTTGGCCCACTTTTATTACAAAATCAAATTTTCCAATTAAACTATTAAAAAATAGCCTAAGTTTTGGAAAAATTAAATTTTAATAAAAAACACTGAAAAAACTAAAAAATTGAAAAATTGAAAAACACCTAGGGGGACTTAGACATGTTCATATGACTCAAAAATGATGTCTAGCATGTTTATACATTGACACATAGACTCTAATAACCTCAATAGGCCTAAATGCCAAGCCGACCACCTAAACTTTGGAGGTATGGAGTGAAAAACTTAGAAATTATCAGTCGTTTGTTCAACAACCAATAATAACCAAGGGAAAAAACACCCTGGGATGATCGGATTGACAAATAAAGTCTAAGAGACCGAGTCTTTTACAGACACTATCATGCTAGAACATTTATTACAATTCCTCATGGGGTATGAACATGTGATATAGTACAACAAGCACTTCCCAGAAGTACTTCCAAAGGTCTTTTTGAAGTCCGAACAAGTTAGCCCTGTCCGGTTCACCGGGATCACTTGATAAAAACCACTAAGTACAACTTAGGTGGTAACAGTCCCAAGCCACTAAGCACGAGACATAGCGGGTGGTGAAACATGTGCAGCTTTTTCTTTGCAATTTTTTTCCCTCGTGCACCTTTCTCCTGCTTCCTCTCTTGCATGTTTTGTCACTTGTGTTTTTTTTTTGGATGTGTTTCTTGCACTGCGAGCTCATCCCGTACTTAGAAAAATTGAAGTCACACAACTTCTTCACCGACATCGTCTGAAGAATCTACTTCCATAGGTTTGTCTTCTGCTTGCTGCAGCTCGTCTTTCTGTTGTTCTTCTCAGTCCTCTTCATCTTGTTTTTTTGCTTCTTGTCACAGTCTTGTGGCTCGTTCTCGAGTCACGTCGGGTAGATAGGGAGTCTATAGCATGGGATTCACACTACCATCTTTCTCCATTTTTTATAGAAGTTCCCAACTGGTTATTGCATGTGCGTAGCTTGTTTCTCACCACTGCCTTTGCCATAGATATGAACTTTAAAGAATGAAGCATTGTCCATATTGAAAACCAGAAAAATAGAAAATACTGAAATTCAAGGGGGTGATTAGGAACGAATGATTCCCAACCTTTGACCAAATTCATCTCGGCATCACAGTCTACAAGCCATATCTAGCCACGTGGCCCTTCTTGGAAGTCGACATCTGCCCACTTCGTCTTTCCACCCATTCAAGCCTCGCTTGGACTACCAAAATTTGGGCCTGTTCGCCAGGCCTGCAAAATTAGTCAACCAGGGAAAGGATTGGGATCCCAACCAGATTCCTTCTGGGTGCCATAGCCAGGGCTGCTAACCAGCTGAAAAAGAAATAGCCAAGGATGACTTTTCTAGAGACTTCTGGCTTGTTTTAAATAACTTGCAGACTGATAACGTCCTCATCATTCCCATCTTTGGAAATAATTCTCACATTGAAGGTCACAACAATTGCTTTATCTGGCAAAGCTGCTTGCCATTGCACCCCAACCCATATGTAACTGGTGCTCAAGTAGCATGACTAAACGATGTTGGCTCTAGGAACACCCTTATTTTATAAGAGTAGCATTGGTTCACATGCCATACTGACTTATCCAGGTGCATCATGAGGAAAAGACCCTCCTCTAGCGCACCAAATATTCCTCTCAGATTCGCTATGATTAACCCTGCCATCGTTTTCCCGTACTGATAGCTGTGATTGAGTATTGATGTGATGGTCGGTCACCATCAAAGAGTTTTCCATGAGCTAGTCATTCTGTCCAAGGAGGTGTCATGAATCAAGCACCACTTCTTTGTTGAATCCTCGTGCATTTGATGATCCATTGGTGTCTTCCAATTTTCTTCCACTGACCACCAGTTGTCTCTTAGATAGTTTGTTGGCGAGCTTACAGTGCAACATATGAGATGCCTCTTCTCATATGTTTTTTTTTTGTTGCATGCCTTGGCGTTATGGGACCGCACCATAGTCATTGTGGTATGGTTTTAATTGAATTTCATTGATCATACCTACAACTGGTGTTCCAACCAACTTATGTAGTTTTACCATGCCTGCTTCAGTAATGTGCGTGACCACATATGGGCCTAGCCAATGTGTTTTGAGCTTACCTGGGTGCTTAAGGAACTTGTTGTAATACATCAAAACAAGTCTGCCGACCTTGAACTATTTTGTTCTGATGTGGCAGTCATGCCATGCTTTCTGTCGTTGTTTTTCCATGTTTTGATGGAATCCCACAATGAAGCGTTCTTCCTCCATTTGAATCAGTTGCGCAAGTATTTCTTCTATGACCTCAGTGTCTTCCATTTTTGTTAGCGCAACGATTTGTAGTCTTGGCACAATGTACTCCATGGGCATGACTACTTCTTTTCCATAGACTAACTGGAAAGGAGTGTATCCAGTTAGTTGTTTGCATGTTGTTCTGTAAGCCCATAGTACCGTTGAGACTTTCTGGTCCCAGTCATCTTTGTGCACATTATAGACCTTCGTCAAGGCATTCTCCAGTATCTTGTTGAAGGCCTCAACAATTCCATTTTCTTGAGGATGGTAGGGTGTTATATTCTTGTGCTGGATTTGGAATTCTGCAGTCAGCTCAAAAATTAGCTTATTTACAAAATACATACCTTGGTCACTGATAAGGATCTTTGGGCAACCAAACCTTGTCACCACATTTTCAAAAATAAACTTTGCCACAGTTGTGGTGGTGTAGTATTTCATAGGTGCTGCTTCTTCTCATCTTGTCAAGTAATCTGTAGCAGTTATAATGTAGCGTGCACCAATCCTTTTCCCTAGCAGACTAATAGGGCCAACAAAATCCACTGCCCATTTATCAAAGTCCTATAGTTTAATTTGTGGTGAAAGTGGCATTTCATCATGTCATGATGGTTTCCCCATTATTTGACATTTATCATAGTCACGATAGTATTTCGTTGTATCCATATGTATAGTTGGCCACCAGAGTCCATCTTGAAAAATATTGTGCACCATTTCCTTCCCAATGTAGTGTCCTCCTATGACACTTGCATGCAATTCAACCATTACCCATTGCATTTCATGATGAAAGATGCATCTATGAAGTATTTCATCTGGTCCCAACTTATACAGTTGTCCCACGATTAGCGTGTAGTTTGCGGCCTTGACAACTAGTTGTTTCTTTTTTCATGTAGTATAATCTTCAGGCACATAGCCTGTATTCAATAAGTGTATAATAGCATCAAATTATTTATCGACAATGTCGATAGCAAATAGCTGTGTGTTAGGCAGATTATCCTATAAGTTGTTTGGTTCCTCACCACTTTCAATGCGAGACAAGTGTTTTGGCCCAATAATTAGTCGGCTTGGATTTACAATGACTTCAAAGTCAAATTCTTGAAATAGGAGGAGCCACTGGCAGATCTTCCCCCCCAACACTGGCTTATTGACCAGATACTTCAGCGCATAATGATCGGTGAACATTTTGAAGTGTCTACCCAATAGACAATGTCTGAAATTTTCTAGTGCATAGACCATTGCAAGCCCTTCTCTTTCAGTTGTGGTATAGTTTTTCTCTATTGTGGACAATTTCCTGCTAGAAAATGCGATTAGGTGGTCAATTGCAACCTCTCCTGGTTGGGTTAATACTATACCAAGTGCAATTGATGATGCATCAACATGTACATGGAATTCCTTCTTCCATTCTAGGAATATTAATATCAGCGCAGTGGCCATTTTGTTCTTCAGCTTATCCAGACTCCATTGATAGTATTCATTCCACTTGAATTTGGCGTCCTTCTTCAGCAACTTCTCCATTGGGGAAGTTATCTCCACGTACCCTCTTATGAATCTTCGATAATATCCAGTGTGTCCTAATGTGGATCTGAGTTGCGTGACCAATGTGGGCAGAGGCAGGTCTAGAATAATTTCCACCTTCGCGGGATCAACCAAGATCCCATCGTAGCATACTACATGGCCCAACAGTACACCAAACTGTGCGGAAAATATGCATTTTCTTGAATTGAGTGCAATTTTATATTGGCGACACCTTTCTAGTATCATGCACAAATTCTCAATATGGTCTCTTACCGGACCAAAGACCATCCAATCATCAAAGTATACTTCAATAAACTTATGAATGGAATATTTAAAAGCAGAAACTGCTATTCTAGAGAAAATAGCAAGGGCATTTTTAAGGCCAAAGGGAATTACCGTGTATTGGTAGCATCCCCATTCTATTACAAAGGTTGTCCTGTGGTGGTCCTCTTGCACAATTCTGACTTGATGATAGCCCGAGAATCCATCTGTGAATGAGTACATTTCTTGTTCACTGACACTCTCCAAGACTTCATATGTAAATGGTGTTGGGAATGGATCATGTAAGCAGGCATCTTTTAGCTTCCTAAGGTTGACACAGATCTTGACCTCGCCTGTCACCTTCTTGTCCTAAATCACTATAGGGATTATCCACTTTGAATCTTCAATAGATTCAATGATTCCTTCTTCCAGCATGAGATCCAGTTCTACTTTCACTTTTTCTTTATAGCATGGATTTAGTCTATACGGGCACTGTTTTACCGGTCTTGTGTCAGGCTTGAGTGGAATTTTCATTTTTCCCAAGTCTCCTACTATCCCCTTCATTTCCTTGAAGTTCATGGGGAATAGGTCCTGGAATAGATCAATGATTTTGGCTACTGTCTCTTTGTCCCAATAGTCTCCAATGTTAGCAAATTTTGGATTGTCCTTTGACCCAATGTTAAATTTCTTGATCTTTAGCAACTTGATTAACCGCTCACTAGAAATGCCACTTCCCTCTACTGCATGTGATCCTTCTAACTTTGGAATATTAATGTTAGTCGGATCATCCTCTAGGTATCTGGAGAGGTTATAGTAGGACATCCATTTTTGAACTGTCTCATAGCATTGGTGGGAATGCGCAGTGTAAGGTTGAGAATACGCAGCCTCGAGTGGGATATCCATGAATATATTCTCCTTAATAGCATTCAGCGTGATATCAATTGTTGGTTTCTCATCTATGAAATGGAATGTGTATATGAAATTTTACGCAACCTTTTCCCATTCCCTTGTTTCTTGGTGCAACTCCATAGGTGTGTACCAGCCTCTGGGTGCCATTTTGAGAGTATGGATGAATTGGTGAACCCACTCCTGGTGCAGGTAGTTCAAGAACTCTACAGAACACTGCTCCAAGTTTTCAATAGGGTTTGATAACCTTGTATACCTTTGTTTCATAGTTGTGACCTCATCTCCGAACCTTACTTCCGGTAGCCGTCTACACTGTGGCCAGTCAGTTATCGAGCTTTTGTGCGTACCTCACCATCTAGCGAGTGTAGCTTTTAGTGCATGATTGAGCGTGGACAAGAACTATGGTTCTATCACGAGTTCTTCAAATTCAGTCAAGAATATTTCCAAGTTAGGCAGTCCTTCATATGTAGGCAGTGGTCGTGACTGAGTTCCCACTCATTGAACATACATAGTTATCCTGGCACATCTCCTCGTAGAGACTTTGTGTAATCGGTTCTCCCAATTCTCAAGTGCCTCTCCTGAGTTCGATGTATAAGAACTCACACATCTCCAGCTCAGGTTACCATCTATAGTAGGATCAATGTAATCCTCCTTAAGGGTAGTTATATTATAGATGTTATCAAGGTGATCACCTTTCCCTTCGTTGAACATCAGTTCAACGTATCTTTGTCCTTCCAATGGATCGAGGGGCGCAACTACCCTCATCTCATCATCTTTCAATGATATGATCCTTCTTTTGAAGTTTATAATGGTTTGATTTCCCATCTCCTAATCGATCCCCAACAGCGTGGGATATGGGTTAGTATCATCTACTATATTGATGACCTTGAAGTCCGCAAAAGTGCACAATCCCTCAATATCCACTTGGACCTAACTCAATATACCAATGGGAAGGGCCTTCTCATGATTAGCAAGCCTTAATTGAATTGGGGACTAATCTAGGGGTGGCTTGCCCATTATTTCCCACGTATGGCACGTTAGGATGTTAACATTGGATCCCAAGTTGAGGATGATATATTCCATGTCATAATCACCAATTTGCATGGACATTTGGAGTTTGCATCCTGTTTTTAAATTTTCCTTGACACTGTTAACCTTCTTCAATAAAGGTCTTCCTTCAAAAGATTTTATATAAGCACCTCCAACTCTGCAAGTTCATCCTTGTCCTAGATTAGCACCAAAGAACTTGACATGAATGGTTTGAGTTTACTAACCTTATTTGCACTCTTTCCTTCAGTCTGTTGTTCGAATATCTTCTAGAATATCTCAGACATATCTTTCACTTGGCCTGAGGTAGATGGCTATTTCATTCCCACAAACTCTGGGCGCAAATCCATGAATATGTGCCTCTACTTTTAAACATCAAGTGGTGCTTTCTTTTGCACAGCGGGTCGCACCTATGGTTTTTCTTGCTCTGCCGGCTCTATTTGCATAGCTTGACCTACACCCATTGCAGCACCTCCCCTTGTTACCACTACTATAGTTGGTTCTCATGGTCTATGACTATCATCTGTATGTTGGAATTAGCATTTGGGTTGGGAGCATTCGGCACAAGATTTGGTGCTGGGTTAGCTGCTCCAACCGTCTGGGCTTGCCATCTACTGATAAGTTGTGGACATTGCTCCACATTGTACTCTTATCTGCAATATGAGCAAGTCTTCACAAGTTCAAGGTAGTCTCTATAATAGTGGCCCTACACTCCACAATTGTAGCATACCAGTGGCCCTCTTCCTCGACCAAATCCTCCTCCTTCTCGACCTGTGTAATTTCCACTCATACTCTCTTTTTCTCTCATGATCTCTATCTTATTTCTCCTAATCTACTATTACCATCTATTGATCTGCACACGTCCTGGATTGACCTCTCTAGCATCTGCACCTCTCTAGAAAAGCTTCTCTTCTACTGCACTAACTCTGACTACATCCTGCAAACTTTCAACTACTCTACCACTTAGATCTCACATCTTCCCTCTTCTCTCTCCGAGATATTCCCTCTATTAACCCTTCAAAAGAAACTACGACTAAAACACCCAACATAAATAAATAATCACCATAGAAGCAACCATGACCAACCCTCTAACTATTGAATCCCTCCTATTTATACTATTTTACATGACCACGCAGGGTTGACTGCATACAAGCAGTCTGTTAACTGTCACCATTAGTTTCCCCTCAGGCTACAGCTATGGTGATCACGACTTGACATGAGGCACTAATGACCTTACTTACAGGATGTGTTCACTTGTGTGGCATTCGTCAACTTAAGTCTACTTCTTCACCCACAATCATCCTATCGCTTTCGACCTTTATTCTGCACTTGTGCTACTATTTTACCCTATGCCATCTTACTTTCGTGCAGTTTCCATTTTTTATGCAGGTGGCATCTCTTGCACCTATTCCTTTTTCTGTGTAGCTTTCTTCTTCCATGCAGCTCCCTTTGTCCACGCATATTCCTTCTACTCTTGTCGCGTGCTTCCCTTTCCTTGTTTGTTCTTGCGCGACGTACTAATTCTTACACTTTTCTTCTTTTGCGATTATTTCCTATGTGCTTTCCCTAGGTCCAATAGGCCCCCAACACTCACATGTGGCTCATCCTGAGCCACTAAGCAGTGGACATAGCAGGTGGTGAAACATGCGCAAATTTTTCTTTACAATTTTTTTTCCCCCACGCACCTTTCTCCTGCTTCCTCTCTTGCGCATTTTGTCACTTGTGTTTTTTTTTTGGTAGTGGTTCCTGCTTTGCAGGCTCATCCCATACTTAGAAAAATTGAATTTACACAACTTCTTCACTGGCATCATCTGAAGAATCTACTTCCATATATTTTTCTTCTGCTTGCTACAGCTCATCTTTCTGCTGTTCTTATTGGTCCTCTTCATCCTCCTTTTCCTCTTCATCTTGTTTTTCCACTTCTTATCACAGTCTTGTGGCTCATTTTCGAGCCACGTTAGGTATATAGGGAGTCTGTAGCATGGGTGTTTCACTACCATATTTCTCCATTTTTTCTAGAAGTGCCCAAGTGGTGATTGCATGTGCGTATCTTGTTTCTCACCCATGATCGTCCTGTCACTTTCGGCCGTTATTCTGCACTTGTGCTACTTTTTACCCTACAGAATATTCCTTCCATGGATTTTTCCTTTTCTATGCAGGTGACATCTCTTGCACCTATTCCTTCTTCTGCACAGCTTTCTTCTTCCTCATAGTTCCCTTTGTCCATGCAGATTCCTTCTATTCCTTCTGCATGCTTCCTTTTCCTTGTTTGTGCTTGCGCAGCGGACTGATTCATGTGTGTTTCTTCTTTTGTGCTTATTTCCTGTGCACTTTCCCTAGGAAGAAAACCAGTTAAATATATAACGAGTCTTCAAGATGTGTGTTTCGTGAATGTTTTTGGTTGAAATATATTTTTTTAACTGAAGCAAGCATATGTAACAAAACAATCAGTGAATTACAATCACTTTACAATGGAAAAAAATTAATGATGTTGATGGACATTAGTGATTCTAGGCCTGTCCCATATTTGTAGCCACTGGTGCCATTGTTACCTTGTGTTGCTTCCAATTGAGTCGAAATTTGTTCACAAATCCAAAAGTGAGGTATGTATACTCTCCAGATTTTGGATTTTATGTTTTTTTTTCGTGTATATTCATTTACATCTAATTTTGTTTTGTTTTTATTTGTTAATAGACTAGTCAAAGAAAACTGAGCAACATGAATACTTGAAAACTTTGAGGAGGGAGAGAAATATACAGAACATTTTCTCAAGAAATATGTTTGCAACAAATCCCATGAGAGCATGCCTTCCATAAACAAGTACTTCACTAAGTCTAAGTGACTTGTTTTTTTTTGTGGTAAACATTTTTCAATAAAAAATTACCATGTTTGACAAGAATTTTATGTTGAACAATATGGCTAGTGAAAAATCTACAAACAAATTCTACCATAGCAACGAAGTCAATAAAAGGAAACATAGTTGTACAGTTTGGAACCCAATATATGTTGAATATTTTCTAATAAAAAATGATTTTCTCTACATATTGCATGATACTTCCAATGTATTATAGCCCTAACAGATGCATCACATGCATCATCTACACCTCCCTAGAAACCAGTTGAAAGTGGTATAACAACTATAAACCTAAAGCAATGTTTTTCATTATGGGCTTGAATGATGCAATCATATAATGATTGTAAAACACAGTTCTGAATAAAAAAAAGCAATTCTCTATTATATGAAATGCTCTTCCTTTTCAATAAGTGAACAGTAAACTGCATGAATACTGGCCTCTTCAAGCTGACTTGTTATTGACCATTGATTGACACTCCTTAACACCTAGTGGATGTTTTTCTCTAAAGGATGATAATGGACGTTAACTATGAGTCTGTTAACTATTGTCTATATGGCATGTGAGATTGTGATTTTTACGAATTTCTTTAGAGATGTCTGCTCCAATCAGATTTGAATTTCCTATACCATGGCCTTGGATATTTGAGGTATGGACTACTTTGCAATGGAAGTGTGATCATTTCTGTCTATTGAAAGACATTCATTTCAAATTTTATTTTGCTTGATAAACTTAAATTTTCCTCCTTACTGTAAAGAATGTTGCAAAATTACCATAAAAAGGTTGTTGATTAACAAGGAATTTTAGATCACTGTTTTAAAAAGCTCTCCAGATTCTATTTCAAAAGTCTTTTTAAATTGTTTGATTTCAGTTTAATGTTATATTCTTTATAGTAGGAAGTGACTAGATATTATAGATTCTCTTGATTTATTGTAATTTTGGAAGTCAAGGTTGCAAAGGAGAGTGCAGATGTGATTATATTTGATGACAACTTTTCCACAATCATAATAGTTTCCAAGTGGGGCCGCTCAGTATTTATAAACATTCAAAAATTTGTGCAATTTCAACTAACAGTTAATGTAGTTTCCCTAATTGTGAATTTTTCCGCGGCATTTTTCACAGGTAATTTGCATATTATTGTTCTATTTTTTCAATGCAATTATATATTTTCAAGATGTTTCCATGCATGGTTTCTAGATAATGTATTAAACAACCTGATGGGATATGAATGTTGCAGTGGTAATGTTCTCTTATTTATTAAACAACCTAATCAATAACACTGTGTTTGGTATTTAACCCTTAGGTAGCACTCCGCTAACAACAATGCAATTGTCACGGGTGAATCTGACCATGGATACTCTTGGAGCCTTAGCACTGGCAACAGAGCCTCCACATGATGAATTGATGAAAATAAATCCTGTTGGAAGAGGTGCATGTATCATAAGCAATGTTATGTGGAGGAATATTTTTGGGCAGGCTCTGTACCAGCTCATTGTAATATGGATACTGCAAGCCAAAGGAAAAACACTATTTGAACTGGATGGACCTGATACAGACTTGGTTTTGAACAAAATGATATTCAATTCATTTTTCTTCTGCCAGGTACCCTCACTTTCTCTTTCACAAGGTCACATTTATATCCACACTTTTTCCATACTCAAAGGAAAGGAATGAGTAGTATTGTTTGATTTGAGGTATACTGCATTTAGAAATTGGAACCTACTGATTTATTTTTCCTTCATTGTCAAAATGATGTTGATCCTTAAAGTTGCATTATGTACATCTTATAGCATTACTAAACTATTTTTAGAGATCTCTTCCCCACATCCAAAACAAAAGCATCCAAGAAAGAGCATTATTGTGTTTTCTTTATGACAGTTTAAAAAGCATTTTGTCACTATTGAGTGCACATACCCACTGCTAAAATATACTTATTTTATAATTGGAAGAGTATTGCAGACCTTAACTTGTCTCTATGACATCATATGATATTTTATAATCAAATCCAAAGTCTTGATTACTAGTCTTGATCTGAATTGAGAGAAGAGGCTAAACTAGTCGAATAGATTGCTAGAGAGCATTTACCCGCTATACAAAAAGATTTAACAATTGAAGAGAGGGAATTACAATGATTCTCTTAACCCATTCTCTAGCAGGGTATGCCTCAACCAACTTTCTTTGTGTATATTTTTCTTTTAGAGAGCCATTTCAGATGACCTTAGACCTTATCTAAGCTGAAATAAGGTCCTATCTAAGCATATCCTTCTCCCCACCCTCGTTTATATGTCAAAATATGTGTTAGTTTCAAATCCCTTTCATACATTCCTATCATGTAATGATGGCAAGAATTTATCCACATAAATGGTTGAAGCTATGCCAGTATCACAAGTTTTTAGGCTTTTTGTCTCCAATTTAAATTAAGTTAGTTTTCGACATAGTTATAAGTTTCAAAGGCCATTATTAATGGAATTTTTTCATGTTCTATCATTTAAGGACACATTCACACCTATGTTGTTACAAAGACAAGAAGACAAACATGTAATGCTCAAACATTGCATATTGAATGGTGATAATCATCAGTTACAACTAGTAGTTAAGAACATGGATTTCCAGAAGTACAACCACATGAACCAGAGTTGGTTCACAAGCATTTTTTGGCTTAGAAATACCCTACGTAGAACTCAATACACAAGGTAGAGAAAAGCCCAGTTTAATAAAACTCTATAACTAGAGATATAGGCATTAGGTGATCTGTCATATGTGAAAAAATAACATATGTTTCATCTTACAAATCAGGTTTTTTCTAAGGATATCAACTTGTAGATGTCCCTGATCACCATCGTATCGACGAATATGCTATTTTCCCTGGGTTTTGCATAAAAACTTGGTGAAGCAGAATATGTGGTGAATTTTTATATGTAAATGTGATTACTAGACCGCCCCGCCAACAAAATATCAATCTTGACTGCTTATAATGGTCAAAGGAAGTTGATTCCAAATATGATCAAACAAAGGAATGCCTAATCCTCTCATTAGATCTTTGAGCAAGGTGACAGCTGTTGACAGGTTTCAAGGTCAAAAAAATTACTAATGTATCACTCTCTCTAGTCTGAACCATATTTGTAGGCCACCTTCAAGATGTTAGTAACTTAGTAGACTTGTTTCTATGTCCAAAGCTGGTTTGGGCTTGTATGTATTATGGAATTGCTTTTTGTTTAAACAATTAGATGAAATACAACCCACTTTTCAAACTGATACTCCAACACCATGATAAGCTCACTTTTGAATTAAAAAAATATACCCAGAGGAAATCTTTGTTGAGGGAACTGAGAGGATTCATCTTGTGAGTGGATTAGAGATGGAGCACATTACCTTGAGCAAATTTTTATCAACTTTGTCAGGGACAAAAAACAAAGTGAGAAGTAATTATTCATTATCATAATCAACAAATACATGGATACAATTCAGGGCTGTTGGGTTAGGAAGTTACAAACATGTAAAAACCATGCCCTGGTGAAATATATGCACAGTTACAGCTCAAAGATGAAAAGGCATTAAATCATTATGAAGAAAATCTCAATCATTGTGATTTTGTAGAAAATGTAGACCTAAAAAGGATTAAAAGGAACGATTGGAGGGTGTATCTAGGTGGCACTTATAGTTCATTGCACAAAGTAGAAGTGACACCTAGAAAAAAACATAGTTAGCTAAAAGTTGACTTCAATGTTATTTTTAGATTCATGCAAACAGAAGGGAAACAACATTCACATAGGATAAGGATGCATGCATCACTTGGTTTTTATCTTAGCTATCATTCATGTAAGGAGGCACAACTAAGGAAATAATTATGTGCTATCATGGAACAACAGTTAGACTGATGACTTTTAGCTCACCCTCCTAACTCATAGGCACATATGCTAATCATAAACCGTAGCTTCATTCTTAATCATTGGATTATATTTTAAAGGATTTATTGAGATACAACTTGTTTTCTTCCCAAATAGGAATACCACCTATGCTTCAAGGTAACTTCATGGAGGATTCTTGAATGCATGTTGTAAGTTGACAAAACCCGTAGCAGTTACAACAAGTAAACAAATCTCTAAGGAATTCCGCTACAAGTGTTTGTTCTAGTTATTTTTACAGAAATAATTGGTGGCAAGACTTTAAAAAGTGTGCATGCTCACAAAATATCCAAAAAAAAGTACGGGATGGGCCTAATCAAAGATATATCAACCTATTTTATACCTTAGAATGAATAAACATTAAACTTCTTGTGATCCATAGCAGTCTACTACAACTAACATAAGTTTAAAGGTGCTTTCCAATGCTGAATAGAAGCTAGGGCGTATTGATGTAGGAAAATCATTGTCAACAAATTGATGTTCAATTCACACTGTAAATGGTGGAATCCCAGATATTACCTCTTTTAATACCAGATCGACAGTTAAATAAACCTAGTTTGTTGATCCATAGATATCTTCCTGTTTTCTGTGTACTTAATATTTGGATAGTGTATTCTTGAATTTTTTCTCATGTAGGTTTTTAGGTCTATTTAGTAGATTTAACAAGAATTGAATGGTAATTCAAAAGGAAATCCTCACCGAGGAACCCAACAATTCCAACTTGAAAGAAGATGGTAAACTTTGTCATTTGACTCTAGATTTATGGTGTTATATATATTGGGTATGAAATATTGAAATATTCTTTGTTATCCAGATACAACTATTAAATATGAAGATAGGTATAGTCCTTAATTGACTAGACTACATTTACATGCATTGATGCGGAAGCTACTTAAAATATGTGGTCTTTCTTGAAACATTTTATGCAAAGAACTAATTTTCAATTGCTAAATCAAATTGTAGATTTTATTAACACCTAATATGTACTATTCCTGGACCTTAAAAACAAAATCATCTTATATAACTTAATAAGTATTTGTGGTATGGACTCTCAACTTTCAAGTACCTATATCGAATAATTACCTTGTAGCTGAAAGTATAAAAATATATTACTAACCTATTGTTGTTTAGGAAAACACACCCTTATAACCTAGGGCCTCTGGGATACCAACTTACTAAATTATTTGCATACAATCAGCAATTTCTAGAATTGAAATAGGAATAGGAAGAAAACTGGAAATACCTTGTTTATGACGGTCGATCCTATCTTTTTCTTCTCTTCTTCAAGTCGCTTCCACAACTTCTAGGGTATCTCCAATCACCTGCAAAGATCAATATCTTCTTTCAATATATTATATATTATATCAATGGTTAATGAAATAACATATTCATAATAACAATGAGATAATTCATAAAACACAGTAAACGAGAGTGCAAAATATTGGAAGAAGAACTTTCTTTATTGATAAACAAGTGTGGTGAGATTACAACCCAACATCTGAGACAAGTGCTCCTCTGCAAACTAGGGACACTGCATTCTACTGCTCCAAGATATCTGAAGTCAAACCACCAGCATAAATTTTCTCTACTAAGTATGATTGATTAGCCTCAACCCCTACCCTATATTTATACTTGAGGAAAGAGAGAGGTTTCGAAAGTTGAGATGGTTGAGGAAGTTGAGATAGTTATGATTAAGGGCTCAACTGTCTTCGATTAATCATGTTTATATTTTTTAACTCTAAATTAAGGCATACACGACTATTGATATAGGCAAGTGTCATATGACACGCGTCTTGCTTTAATGAAATCCACGGGTGCAAAGCATACACGAGTTGCAATGCACATACTCACATGTGATACGCGGTTGCTATGCAAATAGTCATGTATCCAATCCTAATGTCCAAACAAAAATATATTCAACTGGTAAGGTGATGTTGTATCAAAGGTCATGCATGTCCATAGTGTTTTGGATATTTCAATCCAATTTGTCCTTTTGTGTCCTGACACATTGGGTGTCATTACTCGAATGGAGAAGTGTCGTTTTACATGATAACAGATGCCCCCTAATGTGTGAGGTCAGAGGGAAGGGATGGATGATGATACATTACAATATTTTAATCTTGGAGAACTCAGTTACTAAGGCAGTAGAGGAGATACCTGAAACAATTACATATCAAATTCATATACATAATGATATATGAGGCTGCCATGTTCAATATAATGGAACACTAGCTCCTTTACAAGATTTGATTACATCGTATGATACGAGTAACAAGACCACATATATTACAAAGGTGGATCGAAGCCACAATATACAATGATGAGTCTTCAAAATATGGAAGTTGTGTAGTTGAACATAACACAATATTGCACAACTTAGGCTATAGATGTGAACCTAAGGTCTTCGTCAAAATCCAAAGGAACCATTACAATCCCTACCATGTGAATGAATGTGCTGAATTCAAACATGGAAGGAACTCAATGAATGTAAAAAATGAGGGATACTGACAACTGAAGCAAAGGAATTCACCAATAATGGCAATGAAACCTAAGGTACCATCATCAAAACTCTAGGTATTCATCTTCAAAAAATGTTGATGAGAAACTGTAATGTGATGAGGAAGGCAATGAATCCACCAACGGATCATAAGAGTGACTAGGAATTGGATACAGGAAGGTAGACACAAGTAACACTCATGTATGACAATGATGGAATCCAGATAATAATCAGATGAAGGTACAAATCCTTAAAAAATGAGCATGACATAGAGATGACCCAAGGAAACTTTTGACTTACATAGGACAACTAGAATTACTCCCAACGCTGAAGCACGCAACTTGCCGAGTAGTGATGAGACTTCCATCTTGAACAGCCTCCAAAATGTGACCTATGATGAAGCATGAAACATGGAAAGAAGTGTAGAGACTACTAGCTTGAACAATACACAGCGCGATTGCTTCCATAATGTGACCTATGATGAAACGAGCAACTCTGTGATTGGGGAAGATGCTAAGTTAGGTAGAACCCTAGGTACCGAACCTAGTTTGAATGCTATCTGGAACAACTACATGCCCAACACACAGGAACAGGGTGTCCGAATCCCAAGGTTAAATGAAGACCATAATCATAAGAGCACAGCGACTATTGATGGTGACCATTCAATTAAAAGTAATAACGACAACCACATAATTGAAGAAGGTAACCTTAAACATAAATTAGCAACAAAGGACCCCAATAGACTCATTGTCAATCTCTCAAACTTTAAACTAAAACCACCCACCAGAACACTCCTTGAGAAAGGTATTAATGTTTCCATTTTCCTTAAAAATATTCTGGTCGAAGACATCATCTGCAGCATAGAAGAAAGCATTAAGCACCTACCAGAAAATGAAGCTGAAGAGGTACACCAAGATTGTGCTGTAACCCTAAGAAGAGAAAAACCACCCAAACCCAACATCACCAAGGAAGAAAGAAGAGCCCTTAGGGAAGTCAGAAAGAATGATCATATAGTTGTCTTGAAGGATGATAAAGGGGGAGCTACGATGATTCTCAACAAGGAAGACTATATCGATACGATGAAAGGGAACTTTCATTCTAGTGTTTGTTACAAGAAACTTAATAAGAACCATTTGAATAGGATCATAAAGGAAGTTACTGAAGCCATAAATAAATCCTCCTTGGATGAAGAGACCAAGAAAAAATTTATTATCTCTGACCCCTTGGTTCCAAGAATATATGGACTTCCCAAGATCCACAAACCAGGGGTTCCCCTCTGACCCATTGTAGACACCAAAGGATCACCGACCTATAGGCTCACAAAATTCTTGGAAAACAAATTGAAACCATTAGTAGGCAATACAAGCTCATTTATAAAATACTCATCATACTTCATCGAGAAAATAAAACACAGACACATGAATGAAAATGATATATTCTTGAGCTTGGACATAGTATCCCTCTTCACAATGATTCCCATCAAAGAATCCATCAAAGTTATAGAAGACTTAACTGATCCTGAAACCTCCAAACTAGTAGGCATGTGTCTCAATTCCACATTTTTTTAGTTTTAAGGGTGAACTTTATGAATAGACCTGTGGAGTGGCTATGGGTTTTCCCCTTTCTCCCATTATAACCAACCTTTTCATGGAGAACTTTGAGCAAAAAGCCTTGAACTCTGCTAACCCAAAACCAGAATGGTGGTCAAGATTTGTTGAAGATACTTTCTTAATATGGGCCCATGGGAAGGAAGAACTAGAAAAATTTGTTAATCATCTAAGCAGGCAAAGTGATTCCATTAAATTCATGAAAGAGTTTGAGGAAAACAACGCGCTTCCCTTTCTTAATACATTAGTTATCAAGAAACAGGATGGAGGCATAGCCCACAAGGTCTATATGAAGAAAACCCATACAGACCAATACCTTCACGCCCTCTCACGTCGTCACCCAAACCAGAAGATGGGTGTTCTTAACACTCTGTTCACTAGAGCCCTAAGGGTTTCTGATAATGACCACCTAGACTCTGAGAAAGAACACCTTCACAATGTCTTCCTTACCAATGGTTATAACCTAGCTCAAACCAACAAAGCCCTCGAAACAACTAAAACCCACGAGAATAGACAAAAGATTGCGTCCAAAGAGAAGAAAGTGGGGGATCATAACACATTTCTCCCTTACATTCAAGGGATCACAGAAAAAATAGCCAAACACCTGAAAAAGAAGAACATTGACTCCATGTTCTCACCACCAAACAACATCAGAAAGCTCCTTAGGTCAGTGAAAGACCCTATTGACCCGAGTCTAAAAAAGGGGGTTTACCTATTTCCTTGTGAATGTGGGAAAACCTACATAGGTGAAATTGGGCGGTCCATCTGAACTAGGTTCAAAGAACATTGCGCTGACATCTATCTCAATAGAACCCATAAGTCATCTTTAGCGAAACACTCCCATAACATGAAACACCCAATTAAAATCGAGGATATGTAGGTCCTAGCACAAGTCAATAATTGGTCAAGGAAAAGAATGAGAGAAGCAATTGAGATAGTTAAAAACCCTAAATGTCTAAAGAGAGATGACGGTCTGTCCATTAGTCGATCCTGGTTGCCTAACCTAACCAAACTTAAAAATTAAAAATTAGACTAAAAAGTAAACTGAAAAATAAAAATTAACATAAAAATTAAGCCAAAATTAAATTAAATTAAATTTAAATTGAATGAAAACTAAACTAAGGTTAAAATAAAATATAACTGAAATTAATAAATTAAATTAAATTTAAATTGAATAAAAACTAAACTAAAATTAAAAACATAGCTATTAATTAAATAAAAATTAATTCAAAATTAAAACTAATTTAAAGATTACCCTAATTATAGTCATATTTATATTAAATAAATTAAAAAATGGATTAACATAAATATAAAACAAAACTCATATTATTAAATAAAAAACTAAACTAAGGTTAAAAACATAACTATTAATTAAATAAAAAATTAATTCAAAATTAAAACTAATTTAAATATTACCCTAATTATAGTCATATTTGTATTAAATAAATTGAAAATTAATTAACATAAATATAAAACAAAACTCATATTATTAAAATACCTAACATACCTTAGGTCATCAACTAAATATAATTATTAAATTAAAAAAATTGCTTATTATATTAATAAACTAAAATCAATCATACTAACAAACTAAACCAATAAACTAAAATTAATTAACTAATTTAATTTTAATTTTAATAAACTATTATATCAAATCTTCTTAACCCAAAGTAATAATATTTAATAGTAATAATTAACTAAAACTAAAACTTGGAAAAAGAAAAATTAAAATAATTTAATTACAAAAATAAAAAACTAAAAATTAAAAATTAAAAACCTAACCCAAACCTTGTCGGCACATCTCAAGTGAACTGTTTCTGTATTAATACACCTATGAAAGATGAACAATCCCTCTAGTCATCGTTATGTCTTGAAGATGAACCACACCTGGCTCGAAACATCAAAATTAATTTTTCTCACTGCAGATTCTCCATTAGATGCCATGAATCTTAACTGCGGAATCTTAGATAACCTAAAAACTAGAATTATCTTCCATGTAGGAGACATGATCAGATTCCCCATGTATAACGGAAAAGTGGAGGAGTAAAAACTCGAAGTAATAGCTGAGCTAAAAGTGTAAACTAAGACATGAGTATCGGAAAGTTCATAAAGTGCTTTGTTCAAGGAGGACATGCTGACACTATTTATAACCCAAAGAGAGTAATTCTTCCTTATCTTTCTTGTTAAATTTTAACAAGTCCAGGAAATTCAACTCAAGTCTCTCTTCATTTTTTACAAGCATGAAGAGGGGAGAGAATAATGCTTGATAATTTTATTGATTCACGGATTTACGAGCCCGAGCTAGTACATGCTCGTTAGTGTTTTCATGTTTTGAGCATCTGAAAACTCTGAAGAAGACTCTATGGGGGTGCTTTTTCATACAATTTAGTCTCCCGAGGTTGGAAAAGTATAAAACAATCCATAGAAGAACTCTCTTATCTCCCAGAGGACTAAGGTATACCTTTTTCGTACTTAGTCGACAAGTTTCGAAAAATGGGTAAACTATCATCAAACCGACACACCTTCAGAAGTGGTAGGTAGCTTGAGTTTAACGAGTGTTAAGGAGGGCAATATCACTTAGAAATATCCATTTGATTACAAGAAATGGGGCTTACAACAGTAAACTAGATTCTTTGTTCTTTAGGTCTTAGCGAGCATGACAAAGACATAAAGTACGCTTGGAATCTTTTTCATGTTTAGGTCCAGAGCACAAAAAAGAGAAACTAAGCTCGAAAAGGTTCCTTTTTCGTAAGTTTAGTCCTCTAGGTCTCGAAAAGAGATAAACTTATGCTTGAAGATACTCTTCTCAAATCTGAAGAAAAGAGAGTATTCATTTTTCCTAACTAACCCATAAGGCCGAAAAAAGGGGTAAACTTCTACCTATGTGGATGATTGTTCAATTTACGTTAACGAGTCTGAATAAACAAGTTAACTCGACAATCTAGTCAATTTTGAGGAGTCAGACTAGGGATTAAAGATAACTCCACATCTTTCCCGTGAAGTTTTAACAAGTCCAGAAAAGTCAACTCGCGGCCTTCTTACTATTTTTAATGAGCTCGAAGGAGAGCAGAAAGAATGCTCTAAATGCGAGGAGACGAGTGTCAGTGGCAGGAGAAGCTAGTTCCAAGAACAAGGAACATACCTAAGCATAATCCAAGGAAAATGAGCAAGATAAAGACACTCTAGGAATGTATCCTCAAGAAAAAAGGCGTCAATTTGAAAAGGCAAAATAATACAGGGCTGAGCGATGATGAGAGTAGAGATGAGGGCTTATATAATGAGCTAAAAGTGTAGAAGCTAACATAAGGCTCATAAGCACGAGCAGGGTACATGAAAATTTAGTTACAGCTTGAACAACAAGGTGAGGCCAGTAAATAGTCATGAATCCAACTAAAAATCCCGTCTCCAAGAAACAACACCATTAAAATCACATTCAGAAGAAAAGGTCCAATGCAGGTCACTTTGGTAGAAACACATGTGACTTTGATATCTTCTATAAAAGGTGTAGTCAAGACAGAATCAACCAAATAGGACTCTATTGTTCCAAGGCCTGAGGGTTCAAAATCAGTAAGATCAACCTTAGAATAAAATAAAAGATCAACAAGGGAGATAGATTCTAGAGGAACAAACTCAATATCATAGGAGTTAAGGAATCTAGAAGAAAAATCAAACTCATTAGGATCACCGACTTGTTGTTAGAAGGGAGAGTCCAAAGACTCAAAAATACCAACATAATAAGACCGATCCATGGGAATATTAGGATTACTAAGAAAATTAGGGTAATACTTAGTCACAACTGAACCAACATCCAAAAGAAGGTCAGACTGTGTCAGAGACTCTATGAAGACCTCATCCAAAGGAAGGAGATCATCTGAGATAGGACACATGTCTAAAATTTCAAATGGATTGATAGAGTGGAGCGCAGGCTCCATAGTCTGTATATGATGAATCACCTAGTCAACTATTGGGACCAAGTCCCAAGAAGGTAAGCATGAAAATAGAGGCTGCTTCTCAATAGCAATTGAATACAAAGAACATGAGGCCACATAGCTCACCCATGGCGGGGTAGTGTCTATAGAAACACTGGTACTCAATAAAGGAAATACTTAGTCTCTAGTTGGGTTAGGAGAGGGATCAAAAAAATCCAACTGATCAATAGTGACAATTTCTTCACCATGACTAAAGTACATCACATGAAAGAATGTTGACACCATAGCTTGCATGGAATAGAAATAATCACGCCCCAGGAGCATATTTAATTCCAAGGGGTATTCTATCATCATGAATTCAACTAAGATGACCTTCCCACCCAAAGCAATAGGTGTTTGAGAAAGAATTCCCAAGGCTATACTAGTTCTTCTATCAAATTCTAGTAACCGACTAGTAGTCGAAACAAGGATGGGAGATCCCATGCCTTGCCAAGCATGACCAGACAAGATACTAATTGAGGCTCCTTCATCAACAATACAATGAGAAATAATGTATTATTCAACTTTTACCTTTATCTGGAAAGGTGCATAAGAAGGGAGGCACGGATCAACTAGGCTATCCTAATCAAAGGAAGCAATCCAAGAGCTTGGTGGGGGTTGATCTGAAGTGAGTTCAGTGCCCCCTTGTTTAGTAAGTTCTTAACTAGAAGTAAAGAAAATGTGACTAGAAGATACTTTACTCTCCAAAGTAAGAGTGGGATTGATCAACAATGGAACTGATTCAACCGCTTTGTGAAATTCACTCTCTGAAGGGAGAGTGGTATTGACCAAAGATGACATTGGTTCAATCACATAAGGATCACTCTATGAAAGAAGAGTGGGGTGAACCAAATTCTGGGAAGGTTCGACCACTAGATCAACCAAAGGTTGAGTAGGTTTTTGAGAAACTATAGGTTGTTCAAGAGTAGGATAATCTTGAGTCTCAAACCACACTCTTTGTACCTCTGCGATAGCAGGGAACTGGTGAGTAAGATGATCTCCCTTGCATATATTACAATGTAACTTAAGTTTTCCTTTCGAATGACCAATTTTCTCAATGATATTCACATGACTAGAAATGGCTGACTATTTGCTCTCATCATTATCTATAGAGGCTGAGAGTTTTTCCCCACCATGACCACTATAGGTTGGGTGACTTGGTCCAACCTAACTAAGAGAGCTTGGTTGTTGAAAAAATTCAGGATGTTCAAAAATAGGATGACCATGAAACCAAAATCTTCATACCTTTGTGATGCTAGGGCATTGATATGTAAAGTGGTCTCCCTCACAAAGATTACAAGGAAACTTGGGATTATGTTTTGAATGGTTATTCCTTTCAACAGTGTCAACATGACTCACTGTGTTTGACTATTTTCCCTCAGCATGAACCACAGAGGTTGATAGACTGCCCCCAACATGACCTGCAGAGGTTGAGAGATAGGGTCCAACATGACCTGCAGAGGTTGGACGGGCACCACCAGCATGACCTACAGAGGCTGAATGGTTAGGATCAACATGATTTGCCATAGTTAAGTGTGTGCCCCTAGCATGAACTGTAGAGGCTGGGTGGTTGGGTTCAACTTGACCTACAGAGGTTGAACGGGTGCCCCCTTTCTTGTGTGAATTATTCCTATTCTTCCTTCTTTTACTCCTTTTAGACTGTCGATTACTAGTATCAGTACTTTCACCGCATGAGGTAGAAGGAGGAGTAGAAGAAGCTACAGGTGAAGGGGAAGTAGTGTTTTGATTCCCTTGATATAAGGATCTTACTTGGGAAGCATCAGGATAATTCAGGATAGTTGGAGTGGAAAATAACCACACGAGTAGACCTAGGGTGAATCTCGGAAGATTCAAGGTGGCCATCAAAGGAACACCAACATTCCTTGTGAGAGGAATAGTACAAGGAGTTCCCAGTATGGGGATCTCTTGTTTGGTGTTCAAAGGGGTGTTATCCATAGTTTCAAACAAGGAGACAAAGTATGAGGTTGAAAAGAAACCAACAGTAAATAAAACACCACAGAAAAATACCTAAGTATCAAGACAAGAAAACAAAGATTCCTTCCAAAGGAAATTTTGGGATTATGAGATCTCAGAACTAACAAGTGAAGGAAGGATAATAGTTACTTGGAGTCTCGTGAAGATCCATCTGGGTGCAAGCACTAGAATCACCCAACCACCCTCCCAGAATGTCAACTGAGGTTACCTTCCAAGTCTACCCTAGGTGCACTGGAAATATCCTTCCAATGACACCCATGTAAGATCCTAGAATACACGATACTAAGGATACCAAAATCACAGAGAAAGTCCAGGGGAGGAGTCGTCAGTCCAGTCGATGCACATGGGAAAGGTAGCAAATCCTGAAACCCAAACAATACCAGGAACCACACAGGGCCGGGAGGAGGTACTGGATGAGTCCCCAAGCTTGCAATAGCTCTAGTGTAAGCTTTACTAAGAAGTGGAGGGGTATCTCCAACAACTCAGTATCGCACGACCTCATGCTTGACTCTTGTGTGAGAGGAGATTTTCGGTGTCTTTCCCAACGAAGTAGGATTTCCTAATAGATAGGCCACTATGATTGAGTTTGAATTTTTGGGTAGTTAATATATACCTAACCAAAAACATTAGCCTAGAATAGTGTGTGTCGTCCCTATAAACAAACAATTACTAATAAATTTTAAATATTATGCCTTTATTTTAAAGGGTTGTTAATTACTCAAAGGGGGTTGTGGAGGTGAAATCAATGGTGTTTTGAAACAAATTTCGAACAAAATGACTAAGAAAACAGAAATGAAATGCAAAAATGCAAAAACTATTCTCTTCCTTTTTCAAATAGAAACTTGAAAGCCACACAAGAACAATTTATTTTTCTTTTTTCAAGAACAATGATATGCCATGCAATTTAGACTAAAACCATAATGCATATAAACAAAACATGTGTTTTTTTCTTTTTATTTTATAAATGAAAAATAAAAATTACAAGACTTAAAATTTATAATTTTTTTTTCTCTAAAAAAATAACGAAAAGAAGAACTAAATGCAACCTAATGCAAAAAGTGCAAAAATGATTTTGTCTTTTCTTTTTCAAAAATTCAAAAACTATGATGCAAATAAATGCAAACTTGACTAAGTTTGAACAATCTAAGCATATAGCAGTAAATGATGCAAACAGACCCTGTAGTAACACACTTCACCCAAATAGAAAGAAATGGCACAAAACCTAAACTTGGAGGAACTATCAAATCAAAGACCAATAGATGCACAATGGCAAGAATGACTAACTCATACCATAAACAACAGTACAGAGCATACAATGTTTCAAAATACTGATCAATGACCTAAAAAACACAATAACTCAAAACCTAAAAACCAAGTAGGAGGACCTACCACATTCACCAATGAAAAAAGTCAAACACAAAAAACACTCAAGGACTTGATTAATCAAGTAACCTATGAAATGTACTAACTTAATACCACAATACCATGCCAAAAATAGAACTTCCACAAACATATAAAAGATCATAAAAATAGGAACAAGCAAGAACCTTATAAACTCACAGACACCTACAGGAATATGTGACTGTTATAAAGGAAACCCATGTATGATACACGACTGTTGAGAAGGAAACCCATGTATACAAAGTGGAATACGTGGCTGTCGGCAAGAAAACCCGCGTATGCTGCCAAAATTTTCAAAAAAATAAAATCACTAAAAGACAGGACCTGAACATGCAATACTGGAAATCAAAGATAAAATCAAAGCAAGTCACAAGCAGAATCAGACAGAGAAAAAACTGGTCAAGAAACCTAAAGAGAGGACCCAAAATAGGTTGCATTTTTCTTCTCCTCTTCAAGTCACTTCCACAACTTCCAGGGTATCTCCAATCACCTACAAAGAACAATACCCTCCTTCAATATCTTATATATTATATCAATGGTTAATGAAATACCATATTCATAATAACAATGAGATAATTCATAAATCACAATATATAAGAGTGCACAATATTGGAAGAATAACTTTCTTTATTGATAAACAAGTTTGGTGAGATTACAACCCAACATTTGAGACAAGTGCTCCTATGCAAACCAAGGACACTGATTTCTGCTACTCCAAGATATCTGAAGGAAAACCACCAGCATAACTTTTCTCTACTAAGTATAATTGATTATCCTCAACCCCTACCCTCTATTTATACGTGAGGAAAGAGAGAGGTTTAGAAGGTTGAGATGGCTGAGGAAGTTGAGATAGTTATGATTAAGGGCTCAACTGTCTTTGACTAATCGTGTTTATATTTTTTTAACTTTAAATTAAGGCATACACGACTATTGATATAGGAAATTTGTGTATAATACGCGTCTTGCTTAAGGAAACCCGCAGGTGCAATGCATACGCGAGTTACAATGCACATACTCGTGTGTGATACACAGGTTTCTATGCAAATAGTTGCGTATTCAACCCTAATGTCCAAAAAAAAAATATTCAATTGGTAAGGTGATGTTGTATCAAATCTCATGCATGTCTATAGTGTTTTGGCTACTTCAATCCAATTTGTCCTTTTGTGTTCTGACACATTTGGTGTCAGTACTCGGATGGAGAAGTGCCATTTTACATGATAACACCTATATGACCAAAACAGTTAAGATGAATGGTAGCATCAAAATTATCTACAAAATAGGACTTATGTTTTCAACTTATTCAATGTGTTAAGCAATTCTTGAATCTTCTATTTTCCATTGACCCCAGATAGATACATGTCTATTGCAGTGTTTTATTTCTCACCTTCCCAACTTCATAAAAAATGACTAGATATATGGAAAGAGATGGATGTTTGTTGCAGTTCCTTATTTCATACTTGCTTAGTTGAATAAAAATGATTATATAGAAACTTAATGCTTATCCATGCACACTAAAATTTCAAATTAATATTGATTCACGAATGCTTGCAATCTATATTTGGAAATAACTGCTAATTGAAGTGCATCAAAAACCCATCATAAAAATAATAGTTTTTTGGGAAAGCAAAGTTTCTGCAACTATATAAAATCTATGGCACGTGAATGTATTTGATTTTATATGCATTGATAGAAGAGCTTACCCCGTCATTTCATGAAGGAAAAAATATGAATATAAACTTAAAAAATAAAACATGGTACATGTGCTGGGAACAAATTGTAATGAATGGAAGCCATGCTGCTATGGGGTAATCAATGATCATGTTTTTCATATCTAGATATATGTTAGCTAAGGCATAAAATTTTGAGTACAGAGTGAAATTCGCATCCCATTAGGTTACTCCATACATACAGTTTCACATATAGGTTGCTGCATGTCCCATCGACTATTTAGTATTCACCCACTGCAAATTGCATGACATCGTTTTTATATCTGTAATATAAGAAAATGAACCATAAATGTATGCTCCTCTGTCTTTTCCAGATAGGGAAAATTGTACATATCTCTCAGGAATTAGTTTATCATAAATACTAGTTACTGGTAAGTTGTAATAGTAATAATTCTGCAATTTGTAGATTGCTATCTAGCATACATATTTTTATTGTGATATTTTGCACTCATTTATTCAATAGTTTGTTGCAATATCCTTGTTTATTTAGTTTGCTACAAATATCAATGTTGTCATATTCTGCTGTAAATGTTAATGTTTACTTCTTTGTTTTATTATCTGAGCAGGCATTCCAATTTTGGTTCAAAATATGTGTCTAATTATGATCGTCATTTTATATACAGATTTTAATTCATCTAGTTGGAGCAGATGATCATATGTATATCGATGATGCTATGCAATGGATAGCTGATACTGACTTGCTTGAAATGATTGTAGACATGTTGAGTTCACCTGTAAGTATGTTGGATGAGTGTAGCTGGTCTTGGATTCTTAGGGCATTCCTCCAGAAGGAAACAAGCATATATGTGCTAAGCATTATATCACTGGAGTCTTCAGTGTGTATGTACATGGATTATAGTGATGTGCTTAACAACCCCATTAACTGTTTTTTGGCTTCCAGTAGACAATAGTTGAATTATTCTTTCTTTCTTTTTGGTCATTCAAATCTCATATTCTCTGTTATGTTTGTGATTTAGTTTGTTGTTAACATATTTTTTGGGTTAAGAGAGTCAAGTATTTTCGCTAATTTAGTTTGTTGGCTATATTACAAAGTAGAAATCCCCTGAATCTACATACTAATGTTGCAAAAACTCTTTGTATGATAACACATTTAGCTCCTTCTGCCCTGGCTTCAAAGATTTCAAGCCCAAGGTTTGAAGTGTAACATATGCTTTTGTATGTAAAAATTGTCATTTTTTAAGTCTGTAGCTGTGTTGATCCAATTCCAGACTTAATAACTTGATAATCATTATTTTGTATGCTTGAATGATGCAAAATTTGTTTGAATATCATCATTGTCAAATAATAAAAACTTCTTAATGGTGCTAGCTCAATGGTAGAGCACCTGCCTAATTATAGGTAGGAGGTTAGTGGTTTGATTCCTCTATGCCCTATCATAAATTTGTGACTACAAAAAAGACTAAATTCGCATATATATGACTATTAGTAGCTAATTTCCCGTATCTTATTCGTATTTAGATTTGTCATTAATATGTTATCATCTAGAAGTTTATTTAGTCGTAATTTGGTCATTATTTATTGCAATTGGTGACTAAATACGTGACTAAATCAATGACTAAATCATTGACTATAAATGACTAAATCAATGAATACTAAGTCAAGCTATTAATGACTAAGTGAAATATGACTAAGTTAGTCAAGCTAGAAGATAGTGGAAATTAGTTACTGTTAGTCTCCAACTCAAAAATAGTCGTTTATAGCCTGATTTTAGTCATTGTTTTAGTCATTAATTTCTCATTTTATACTAGTGTTTGCTGCTGTGTTCACAATGTTGTGCCCTGATGTTGTAGCCTCTTCATATCGGCAGGCTTAACTATTTTCTCTACTAATGGCATCTTATGCATCTCATTCTTCAGTTGGTTTACATCTGTCTCATTAGTGTGTAGTTGTTTTGCGAATTTCTCCAACTCTTCATAATCAATCAAAGCTTTCCATGTCTAAGAAACTTGCTTGACTTCTTTGGCACAAAGTTCCTCTGCCTCTTTTATTCTCTTCGCAGCTTTTGTTGCTGCTTTTCTTCTCTCTTCCAAGATTTCTGGAAGTGTATTGGGTGTCACTTGTTATTCCAAATCCGTTACTTTCTCACGGAGGTTCTTTGCAATATTTCCAAGTTGAAACACTTTCAATTCCACAAACATCTCATGGGTAATACCTTCATCATTGAAACTGTTGCAAGCAAGTGTTAAGACTGCTTTGAGCCGGTTCCTATTCTCCTCTCAGGTCTTGGATTTATGCTCTGCTTCTTTGAATAGTTTATTCATCTTATGAATAGTATTATTTGATTCTCTAAAATTCTTGACTAATGCGCCCTCTCTGACCTTCATTTTCTCCACTGCGACATTATGAATAACATGCATTTCGTACAATGGTATTGCAGAGAAACTTATACTGACAAGGATCATGTTTTTAACCATGGAATTTAACTCTATTGTCCCAAAGTTGATTGTTTCACCCAACACTTGATTTTTTATTGGTACGATGGGTGTCAACATGTCATTAGGTTGCTCCTCCGATGAGCTAACTAAGTCTTGCGACTCAAGAAATTATGGTTTGTAGTCGAACACCATTCTTACTTCTTTCACTACCTTATGGAGTGCTCATAATAAATATGTGATACTACTAGTTAGTTGTGTTTTCCGCTCATCTATATTCTTGAGGCTTTCATTGGTGACCTCTTCCATTGTATCTGTCAATAGTGTATAATCATCGTTGGTAAGGTCGACATTTCTAGATGATTTGTTTCCTTTCCTCTTCTTATGGATGTTAAGTTTTCTTAATTTCTAAGATGCTATCTTAAAAAAAATTCACTAGTAGGATCATTGAAATAATAAAAAGCACAGAAACATAAAGGGCACACAGATTTTCCTTGGGGAAACCACAAGGGAGGAAACCTCACAAAACTTCCTCAGGATAGAACTCAACCAGAGCAGTGTAAAACCCAGGCAACTTCTTCTCTCTTCTTTCTGGTGCACTTGTTATTCTCTCTCTTTCAAACTTGCTTGAGTGAGTGTGCACAAATGAAGGGGAGTACCTCCCTATTTATATTTGTCACTTGAATTGTCCTAGGACCTAACAAGGTCGAATTTCCTAACTAATAGGGTCGAATGGTCTAGCAAGACACCAGATATAATATTTATTTTAATGGAACTTTATTGACCCAACTTACATCGAACGTTTACATTGATATTTCAATGACTCTTACATGAACAAACTCATTTCCTGATGGAGGAATAAAATCAATACATATTGAATATATTTCAAATTTACAATACTTTAACGCTCCCTCTTAACTAGGAAGGTATTCAACCAAGGTAGAAACTGCTACCACAACTGTACATCTGATTGGAGAGTCTCTATATGTCATAGGAATTTTTTGAACACCATAATACATCTTCATCATCAATATCAGCTGGATCATCTTCTGCAACCTCATTATGTAAATACTGAATCATATTCTATGCGTAATGGATAATCTTCTATCACATCAGTATGTGGATATTGAATAATCTTCTACAACATTAGTTTATGGATACTAGATCATCTTCTGTGTATACTGTATCATCTTCAACAACATCAATATGTGAATACTGAATCATATTTTGGAAACATCAGTATGTAGATACTAAAACATCATCTTCATCATCAGGATGTAAATAATGAAACATCATATGCAATGTTAGTATGTAAATATTGATACATCATCTGCAACACTAGTATATAAATACTGAAACATTAATAACAACATCATTAGCATGTTAGTGCTAAAAACAACATCATCAATAAATTATATATCATCATCTGCATCACCAGCATATATATGTTGGAACATCATCATCATGAACATAAAAATGTTGAAACAACATCATCATCATTAGTATAGAAATACTGAAACAAACTCATCAACAATCATCAATATGAAAATACTGAACCTGTTACACTAGTATAGGAATATTGAAACTATCTCAACAATCATCTAAAAAGTCATCAATACAACAATACTGAATCTTCTATATCAATATAGGAATACCAAAACTATCTGAGCAATCATCTCAACAATCATCAGTATAAAAATACTGAAACCACATCTTTCCCACTAACTATCTCGGAGCAGTATCTTGGTGAGTTCTCTGGTAGATCCATCTGAGGATTTTGTCTAACTTACTAACCCTTTCGAGTCATCAAGCCTAGTCATAAAATATGGATTTTCTTGGGTACCAACAAGTTGTGCTCTGGATTACTAACCCACTTGGGTTAAACCGATATAGAAAGACATAATAATCGCCCTAGGATTAACAGGCCTCATCTAACTTACTAACCCTTTCAGGTCAACCAACCTAGCCATATTTACCCTAATCTAGGATGAGCTACCACCACTCCATCCTTCTACCATATACCATCACTCCCTTTTGAGAGAGAGGTCCTTTCAGACTATGGCAAGCTTGTCTCGAAAGTATTCAAACTTTACACATGACATAGGATTAGTCAACACATATGCCACTTGTTCCTCTGTAGGAACATACTTGAGATTTAGAGCTCCCTTTTGAACCATATCCCAGATGTAATTCTATCTAACTTCAATATGTTTCGTATTGTCATTAAATACCAGCTTTTTGTCATCTTAATACAAATCTAATTATCACAAAGGATATCGGTAGCATCTATATATGCATCAAATAAACCTGCTAACATCTTGTGAAGCCATACTACTTCGCTACAAGATGAACATGTTGCAATGTATTCAAATTCGGCCGTGCTAAGTGCAATAATGGTCTACTTTCTACTAAACCATGAGATCATGCATGACCTAAACTAAAACAACATCCTGAAGTTCTCTTTCTATCTTCAACACTTCCTTCCCAATCTGAATCTGTAAATCGATGTAATATGATCTCACCATTTAATGCATATCTGAGACCATAGTCTAAAGTCCCCTTTAGATATCTCATCACATGTTTTTCTCCAACTAGGTAAATATGTTTGGGATTCACCATATATTGACTTAGAGTGTTGACAAAAAATATATATATGGTCTTGTATTGGTTAAGTACATCAGGGAACCAATAATTGTTTGTATAGGGTGACATCAACTACTTCCAAAAAGTCATCATTCAATAGTTTCAAATTTGTTGTCATCGGAGTAGTTATAGACTTGCAATATTTTCCTTGGTTTAGTAAAATCTTGTCTAGATATTTCCATACTTCAAGACCTAGAAAATAGTGCATCATTCCAAGGTCTTTCATCTCAAATTCTGTAGAAAGCTTCTTATTACTTTTGTTGATGGGATTATCTTCACTTGTCAAGAATATACTAATCTACATACAATAGCAATATCATAAGTCCATCACCCTCAACTTTATAATATATTTTGAAATTTTATTTACTCTTGGAAAATCCTAAACTCATTAGGAATCCATCGATTCTTCCATACCATTCTCTAGGTTCTTGCTTTTACCCATACACTTCCTTATTGAGTTTACATACATGATTTTCCTGATCATTAGTCTCAAAACCTTGCAGTTGCTCAATATATAATTATTCTTCTATCAATCCATTTAGAAAGGTTGTCTTTACATCCATCTGATGTAACTTCCACTTCATATTGGATGCCAAGGCAATGAAGGTTCTTATTGAGGTGTACCTAGTTATTAGTGCAAATATTTCCTCATAGTCGATCCCTTCCTTCTGGGAGAATACACGAGCTATGAATCTTTCCTTGTACTTTTATATACTACCATCTGCTGAGTGTTTTGTTTTGAAGATCCATTTCAAGGATACCACTGACTTGTATTTTGGTCTTCGTACTATTTCCCATACATCATTATTTATAATGGATCGGTATTCATTTGCATCAACCCATTCTTTCTTCTTTGTTGCTTCTTCAAAACATGTTGGTTCTTTATCAATGAAATCACACATAAAAGCTACATAACTAGGGTATGTATTTGGATTCTTTCTTTATCTGATGGTTCCTTCTAGGACACCGTCACACCATGCCTTTTTTATTCTTCAATCTCTTCGTGAGCCCAAGAAGTTCTTCTCTTTCATGAGATCATTTCACTAGGAAATTCTTCAGGTCTCTGAGTTTCTTTCATGTCATGGTCCTCAGGAATTTGATCTTCTTCTTCATTCCTAACTAGTTTAGGACCTTCTGCATCTCTCAGAGTTTCATGCTCCTCTTCATATTCCTTTTCTTTCTTTGATTTTCTAAAGGTTGCATATTTGTCAAAGGTGACATATCTGCTTAATTCAATTTGATGATATCATGGGATATAGATTCGATAAGATTTTGATTTCTCACTATATCCTACAAACATACCCTTCTTTCCTAAAAGAAAAAACTTTGATATTCTCTCCTGGGAATGTGTATGTATACCGAACAACCAAATATCTTTAGGTGAATCACTTCAGGCTTTTATTTGGTAAACATCTATTCTGGAGTTTTGTTCCCAAGGTTACCATGGGAGATTCTATTTTGTACATATACTACTGTTCTAACTGCTTCTTCCCATAGGCACATAGGTTGATCTTGATCATGTATAATATCTTTCACAACTTCCATGATAGATCTATTCTTTCTTTTTTCCACACCATTTTGTAGTGAATTATAGGGAATTGTAAGCTCCCTCTTAATACCAGCTTCTTTGTAGTACTCATTAAATTCACTTGATGTGAATTCTCCTCCATTATATGATCTTAAGATCTTGATCCTCTTTTTAGAGAGGTTTTCTACCAAGGCCTTAAACTCTTTGAATGTTTCAAACACTTCATATTTCCTCTTTAGGAAACATATCCAATTTTTCTGGTACATGAATACAGGAATCATAGTAAACATACCCACTTAATGAATTAGTTTGCATTGGCCCACATATATCTAAATCATCTATAGTTTTTCCTTTGTCCTCATGAGGAGTTATCCATCCACAAAACAAAATTTGAACCCTTTCTTATCTAAGTCTTAGATAGAAACAAGGTTCTTATCTAGTCCTTGGACATACCATAAATCCTTCATCTTCATGGAATTTCCAAATTTCAACTTGTAGGAGGCTTCTCCAATTCCTTTGATGGGATATTGGTAATAATATCCAGGCATTACTTTGTGTGGCGACTCGTTTTGTACAATACATGAGAGTGAGTCCTTGTAACCTGTCATGTTCTTGGAGGAACCGCTATATAATATCCAAGTGTCATTTCTTGGTGACACTGAACCTGTGAATGCAGAGATGAAGAGATATTCTTCACAAAAATATTCATTTTGCTTACTTATTTCCCCATCTTCTTGATCATTTTATTCAACATTATGGGCCTAAAATATTTTTTCTTCTTGACTCATTCTGATTTCATGGGATAATTTATATAAATGTGTCCCATCTTATGACAACTGAAGCATTCATAATTTGAGACGTCTTTCTTGGGATTCTTAAATCCTTGAGTCCTTTTGGGAACATGGTCATAACTCTTTCTCTTGTTATTTCCTTTGGAATGGGCTGCCAAAGCTTGATCCTCATTTTCATTAAGCTTCTCTTCTCTGGATTCTATTATTTCTTCTTCTTGCACACATTCTTTAGATAACTGTCGAAACTTGGTTATCTTCTTCCTGAATAGATTCCTTTGATAAAGGATTCCCAATATCTTGGAAGACCATTCAAGGTGGTCATTACAATTTATGCGTATTCAACCATATGACTAATGGATTCCAATTGCTCCTTGAATTGAGATACTCTTGTAAAATATGATTGCATGGTTTCTAAATTTTGAGCCTTTACACTTTTGAGGTGATTCCTCAAGGTCATCTTTCTATTGATGTTTCTTCCTTCAAATAGGTTGAATAGAGCATTAAGCATTTCTTTTGGTGTGCTCCTTGAGGATACTTGAGAAATCAAGTTATATTTGATGGATTCAGCTATGATCCTCTTAGCCTTGATCATATGCTTCTTGTATTTGTACTTAGCTTCAACTTCTTATGGTTCTGCAACTTCCTCCTTTATAAATCCTTATAGATAATTTTCTTCTAGGATGAGCACGATCCAATATTTCCAAGCTCTAAATTTTTTCATCACCTTCAAGCTTCTCATCTAGCTTGTTACTCTTTTCCATATTTTAATAGAATGAGAACTTTAGATGGAAATAGAAGGAGTAGTACTTACCTGATAAATACAACTTCTCATAGACCTCCTTCGGGATGACCTAGGGTTTGATGTAGAAACCCTAATTTTCTAGTTGGGGTCACTGGTAGGGTTGAGTGATGGAAAATATGTGCCTCCCCATAGAGAGATAGAATGCATCTTTCCTTTTCTGAGATTGATGATGGAGTCTAAGGAAAATTGAATCCCTAGTTCTTCCCAGCAATAGCGGTTGGTCCAAAACTGAAACTTTTTGGAATCTACTTTTGTTTCCATAGAAAGATGGGCCCTTCTAGGGTGAGTTGAGTGAGCCCTCTTTTTTAGCTGATTTTTCGTGGGATTTGTTCGAAGTAACAAACCCTAGATATGAAATGTCTTCTTATAGGGTGGCTTTGATATCATGTTAAGTTTTCTTAATTGCTTAGATGATATCTTAATTTTTTTTTCACTAGTAGGATCACTAAAAGAACAACAAGCACAGAAACACAAAGAACACAATGATTTTTCTCTAGGAAAACACAAGGGATAAAACCATGCAAAACTTCCCTAGTATAGAACTCAACCAAAGAAGTGTAAAGCACATACAACTGCTTCTAGCTTCTTTCTGGTGCACTTGTTCTTATCTCTCTTGCAAACTTGCTTGAGTGAGTGTGTAAAATTAAAGGGGAGCACCTCCCTATTTATATTTGTCACTTGACTTGTCCTAGGACCTAACAGGGCTGACTTGTCTAACTGGTAGAGTCAACTTGTCTAGTAAGACACCAAAAATAACATTTATTATAATGACAGTTGGGTACTATTGAACCGACTTACATCTATAGGTTTACATTGATTCTTTCAATGAATCTTACATAACCAAAATCATCTCTTGATGGAGGAATAAAATCAATACATATGGAATATATTTCAATGTTACAATACTTTAACAATGACACCTCACAGAATTCTCTGTCTGCTTCCTCTTTCACCCTACTGCTGGGTCTGTTGGAGTCATGCTTGATTCATTGTGGGTATTTTTTGGGTTTTCTTTTGGTTTCTCTTTTAGGTTCTCTTCTGGTGGGATCTCTTCTTAGACATCATCCTTATGTATCATTGGCTCATCATGTCGTACCTCTTTGTCTACACATAACTAGGCATCTGTAATAGGAACTCTCCATTCTTCTCGCCAATATTGACTAATGACATTAATTTATACAATCGACAGTTGATATTGTGTCATGAGACATTGGCGCTGATGGTCTTATCATGACTGCAAGAAGATATGATGGGCCTCGACCGAAAAAATATGATAGTGTATCTGAACTGCTTAACGGTCTCCTCGATAATTCTGGAATTTTTTCTTACATGATGTCGCAAGGCCTCTCCTTGTCAAAATAACTCTATATTCTTTTTTTTTTCCTTTTCTTGAAATATTTTTTGAACTAGAGATTTTGGTATCGAGCTCCTCGACATAAAACAAGCACATCAACCCCTTCGTATTTTGTTGGTTCTGCTCATGCAACACATGAAATCAAAATAAGTATCCATGAGTAATGAAATGTGATACCTTTCTCCTTTTCCTCCTCCACAACTGCTAACAGTTCATTTAGCAGATATTGTGACAAGTTGAGTTGGACACCTGTTGCACATAATTCTGTCGCATCAATCGTCCCTGCGGTGCACTTGTCCGGTTGTATATTTCACAACAAATTTCTAGATAGGAATTTAGCTGTGAATTGAACAATATAGTAAATGATAGAGGTGAAGGAAAATCCTCTGGTCTCTCTGGTCATGCCAAATTTGTCAATAAAGTGTCCTACTCTTTTGTAGAAAAAAATGGTGCTAGGTGGACGCTTGCAAGTGGGAGTCCCGTAATTGCTGCTATAAGCTGGACATCAACAAAAACCTTTCGGTCGAGCCATAGAAATCCACCATGGCATGACACCAACAATTGTTTAAAACATGCATTCAACTCTATGTTGTGGCCTAAATGCGGCATGTACATGAGTGACAATAAACCAAATTTATCTATTCTTCTTTCTCATTCCATTGGAACTAAGTGGGTAGGGCCATCCTCTATCTTGCAGACAAAAACCATGTATTTTCCCATTTCCAACTCTAGAAATTTCCTTAGGTCGTGGTAAAAAAAAATCATATTCTTGAGATTTGGGAGTATGTTTGACATTATTCAAACTCTTTTTTGTATGGTTGGTGCTGCAATAGAGTACCTTGAAATCTTGGTAATTCTAAATTAGGTGCATCAACTGGTCTGGGAGGAACATAGTCTGACAGCGTGCTTACTGAGCCTAGTTCTTCAACTTCTAGTGGTGGTGGTGTTGCTTTCTTATGGCTATTAGAAAATTTCCTCTTCAACGTGCCAGGTGGGTTTGGGGATGAATGGTATATGTTCAACTTATTCTGCAAACATGGCTTGTGATGGAACATATGTGGCAGTGTCTTTCATAATGGGCATTGGTGAAGGTGTCTTGACATGGGATTTTGAAACAATGATTATAATGGAGATATATATGACCATACTCTTTGAGAAATCACGTCAAATATTTGATTTGCACACACAATAACTCAGTTTACTCGGTTGGGCGCAAACAAAATGAGTAAAACTTCAATGCGAAGATGATATGCATTCACCTGTTCAACCAGTCTTTCCTTTGCACAAGCGAGTAATAAATTGGAAAGGTTGTAGTGATTTCCATCACATGGGGAAATAATTTGAATCATTACAAGGAAACAACCACCCAACCATCACTTTCCCTGTCATTTCAATGGTAGTTATTGTGCAATAATGGTGGAAATGACAAAAAAGCACGTTGCCAAAATATCCCATGTCCTTAATTCAACTACGACAAACTATCTTCTTGCAACCAAATTTCCTCATGCGACAACTCGTTTCTTCCTGCGAAAAGTATTTAGCCTTGGACACATTACTTCCTTTGCGATAGACGAAGAGTGCATGCCACCATTTTTCTTCTACGATAGATAGATAGTCTGTGAATAGTTTTCTTTTTCCTCGACAAACGCATTGTCTGCGACATCAAACAAAAACACTTAGAAATATGCATTTTATTTATTATTTATTATTATTGTTGTTTTTTCAGCTCACCAAGTCACAACTATCTAGGTAAGGTTTTAGCCGACTTCCATTCACTAGTCCTTTGAAAGGTGTTCCATCTAATTTCTCCAGTTGTATTACACCTCCTTTAGTGACTTGAAAGACAACATAAGGCCCCATCCAATGTGTTTTAATCTTTCCAGGATGCTTTAAAAACTTACTATCATAAAGGAGGACAATTCCACTGACCTGCAATTTATTACTCTTGATGTGTTGGTCATGCCATACTTTATGTCGTTCCTTCTCAACATTTTGTTGACAACCTATGATAAAACTTTCTTCCTCCAACTGCACAAGCTACGATAATCTTTGTTCAATAGCACCAATATCAGCCATTTTAGTAATTGCAGCAATCCTTAAGATGGGTAAAATTTATTCCATTGGCATAACAACCTCTTGTCCATACACTAGCTAGAATGGAGTTCAACTTGTCAACTTCTTACAGCTCATGTGATATTTCCCACAGTAGCACATAAATTTTCTGGTCCCAACCATCTCTTTGAACATTCCAAATATTTGTCACTGTGTTTTCCATGATCTTGTTGAATGCTTCGACAATGCCATTCACTTGTGGGTGATATAGTGTTGTCTTCCTATGTTGGATATGGAATTATTTAGTTAATTCTTCAATCAAATGATTAAAAAAGTGTGTGCCTTGATCAATTAACAAAATATTTGGGCATATGAATCTAGTGACAACATTGTCAAAAATAATTTTGGTAGAATTCACAACAGTACAATCCTTTACTAGTGCTGCTTCATCCCATCTAGTCAAGTAATCCATTGTAGTAATAATGTATCTTCCACCTGTTTTCTTTCCTAGCGGGTTAATAGGTTCAAAAAAATCAATAGCCCATTTGTTAAATGCCTGCAAAGTTATATGAGGTACTAGCGACATTTCATCTTGTCATGACAATTTTCCAGTTCTCTGATAGATATCGTAGTTGCAACAATATTCTCTAGCATCCACATGCAAAGTAGGCCACCACAATCATGCTTGCAATATCTTGCGCACTCTAGATTTTCTAGCTTAATGGAATCCAGAGACACCAACATGCGCTTCAGTCAATATCATTGATAGCTCATGTTTCAATACACATTGAAAAATAATTTCATTCGGTCCCATTTTATATAGTTGTCCAGCTATCAATTGGAAATCTACAGCTCGCACCACTAATTGTTTTTTCTACGCAGTATTAAATACTTCTGGTGCATATCCGATACTCAAGAGATGTATAATATTTTTGTATTTATCATCAAACATTATGATCACAAATAGTTGTGTTCCATAAGGAAGACTATCATTGAGTTTCATAGGTTCTCCAATTTTAATCCTCAAAAGGTGGTTTGGTCCTAAGTTTAGTTGGTATGGCTTAACAATAACTTCATAATCAAATTCTTGGAAAAGGATAAGCCACTGAAAAATCTCTCTCCCCAACTCTGGCTTATTCACCAAGTATTTCAACTCTGAATGGTCTATGAACATATTGAAATGCCCACCTAGAAAATAGTGTCAAATTTTTTTAGCACATACACCATATCTAAGCCTTCTCTTTTAGTCGTAGTGTAATTCTTCTCTCTTGTTGAAAATTTCCTGCTAGCAAAGACAATAAATAGGATGAGCAATGGATCCTTCACCGGGATGTGTAAGTACAACTCTAAGTGCAATTGACGACGTGTTGACATGTACATGAAATTCCTTCTTCCATTTTGGAAAAGCTAGTATGGGTGCTATGCCCATGTTGTTCTTCAGGAGATCCAAACTTTCTTGGAATTGTTTTGTCCACTGGAACTTAATACCCATTTTAAACAATTTTTACATTGGAGTAGTTACCTCTACATATCCTTAAATAAATTTTCAATAGTATCTTGTATGTCCCAATGTCATTCTCAACATATTCACTATAGCAAGGGGTGGTAGGTCGATGATGATCTCAATTTTAGCAGGGTCAACTAGGATTCCATCTCAACAAACTACATGGCCCAACATAATTCCAAATGGGGCACAAAATCTACATTTATTTAAGCTTAGTGAATTTTGATACCACCAACATCGTTCTAGCATCATTCTGAGGCTCTCAATGTGATCCTTTAAGAGTGCAAACACCATCCAGTCATCTAAGTAGACGTCAAGAAGCTTATGAATAAAATCCTTGAAAGAAACCACTACTATCCTGGAAAAGATAGCAGGAGCATTCTTGAGTCCAAAGGGAATGACTATGTATTGAAACATCCCCACTCCATTGCAAAGGTTGTATTTTGTCAATATTCTTTCATGATTATGATATGATGGTAGAAAGATAACCGATTAGTAAAATAATAAACTTCTTGACCCCTGACACTTTCTAATATGACATCTATAAACAGAGTAAAAAACATGTCATGTAGGAAGGTTTCATTCAACTTTCTTAGGTCGATGAATATGCATACTTCACTGGTAGTATTCTTATCCTACACTACTATTAGGATGATCCACTCTGATTCTTCAACCAGTTCTACAATACCCACATCTAACATTTGATCTAATTATATCTTGATATTTTATTTATACCACAAATTGAACCGGTATGGTCACTACTTCACCGGCCTTGCATCAGGATGTAATGGTATCTTCATCTCTCCAAGGTCTCCAACAATCCTCTTCATGTCTAAATTTTTTTTAGGGAACATATTTCTCGGAATTAATGTAGTAAGTATGTGATATTCCCAACAATTTCAGCATCCCAATAATCTCCAATATTTGCGAACTTTGGATTATCTAGAGATCCAATGTTTACTTTCTTAGTTTTTAATGGATTTAGGAACTGGTTTCTTAAAATGTCAAATCCCTCCATCATACAAGAACCTTCATATTTTGGGATGTTCGTGTCTCACGGGTCATCATCATTAGGTTCACTCGTTACATTATAACACTCCATCTAGTGTTGTACTGTCATGATGCTCTCATTAAAGTTTGACATTGACATTGGAACATCTTCATCTTGATCACTTGCAACGTAACATTAATCGAAGGATGATCATCAACAAACTCGAATGTGTGAGTAAATGTAGGAACTAGTTCATCCCATTCAAGAGTCCCTCGTCGTAGCTCAACCAATGTGTACCAATGATGTAGTATCATATCCAATGTATGTACAAAATCATGAACCCATTCATGTTGTGAGAATGCCTCCCATGTCGCACAACAGTATTCAATGTGCTCAATAAGATTAGTCAATCCTATGTACTTCTGACCAGTATAACCGATCTTCTCTCCAAATCGTATCTCCATCAATTTTTGGCATTGAGGCTAGTATGAGATATATTGTTTATGTGTGACCCACCATCTGGAAGGTGTATATTTCACTGCAAAGTCCAGAGTGGATAAGCGCTGATGTTCTGTAACTTTGTATTCAAATTCTATTATAAAATATGCTAGGTTAAGTAGGACTTCATATGTGTGTAGTTCACTTGCCTCGCTACCTACCTGTCGCACATAATGTGTAATTCTTGTAGATATTCTCATTGATACTTCATGCAATCGGTTTTGCTAGTTTTCCAAAGCTTATCCATAATTCAATGTACATTAACTAACACTTTTCCAGCTTAGCTTTCCATTGGTTGGATTTACATAATCATCCCTTGTAGAAGTGATGTTATAAACCTGTTCTAGATAATCTTCTTGTCCTTCACTATTCACTTTCTCAACAGATCTCTGTCCTTTCAGCGAATAATTTGGTGTGACCACCCTTAGTTTTGAATCTTCAAATGTTAAGATTCTTTTCCTAAATTTTATAATTGTTTGAATATCAATCGCCCAATCGATTCCCATAAGTGCGGGATATGTGATTGTATCATCCACAATGTTAATCACTTTGAAATAAGAATAATTTTTAAGGCCTTATATCTCAACAGTCACTTGATTCAATCAACTGATATATATAAATTTTGACTGATTCACTAATCGAAGCTAGATAGGAGACCATACGAGTCTCGACTTTCCCATGCTCTCCCATTTGTTTCTAGTTAGAAAATTGAAATCAGATCCAAGGTCTAGATTAATATAATCCATATCATAATCTCCTATTTGTCCTATCATCCTTAGTTCATGACCAATATTTAGTATTTTCTTGATATGACTAACCCATTTTACTATTTGCACCTCTTCTTCGGGTTCTTCTATCAAAGCTGTCAATTTTGTGACAACATCTTTATTTTGGATTAGAGAGAAGCAACTTTTAAAGAATTCTTTTAGTTTACTAACCTTTTTAGTCAGTTTCTTTCGGAGTAGCTGGTCAAATCTATCAAACATCTCCAATATTGGTCTTGCAAATGTCGACACTTGATTTCTATCAATGAATTCTTGTCGTGCATCCAAGAATACTTCCTTTTATTTTTGTACATTGAATGGTGCTTTCCTTTGTGCTGCTATTCGCACTTGTGGTTATCCATACAATTCTTCTTGATATGACCCCATCACAACAACTCCTCTTACTATGATAGAAATATGTGGTTCCATTCATTCAACAAAAATATTCATGATATTATGATTGGGGTTTGGATTGGGATTCTATGGTGGATTCAAATTTCCCACATTCTTAGGCTTCCACTTTGCAATCAACTATGGACATTCCTCAACAATATGATAAAAATATTTGCAATATGATCATGTCATATTAGGAGTCGTGTAGTCCTTGAAAAATTGTCCAGGCTACCCACAATTATAACATATAATTTGGCCTCTCACGCGATCAAATCCTCCTCGTCCTCAGCCTCTAAAATTTCCACCCCCCTAGTTTGAGGGTATTGTTGTTTTGTATACTGGTTATGAGGGTATTGGCTATGAGGATATTGAACCTACATATATTGAACCTAAGTCCACTCATCCTACAATTGTTCATTATTCTTCATTAAATAGTTATCAACTATTTTCTCTTGTAGTAGATGATATGCTCTACACTCTTTCGCATCATGGCCTATTGATAAAAAAAACTTGTATTATAAACTGGTGTTAACACACAACTTTGTTGCAATGGGTTCTATTTGCACTACTATCAAGTACCATAGACATAGGATCCTTAAATGTCACCCCGAAAAGGATTTACCCTTTCCAGCAACACATGTGGATCAAGTGCAGTCTCACCCAAGATGTTTAAGGGGAGCTACAGGAACCACATTTTCATAGTGGGGAAGGGACACGCATTACTTCCTAACCATTCACAACACAACCAGAAATCCATATTTATACCATACTATCATGCTACCCAAGTTGCATTAACCAATATTTAACCATTTATAGCATAACCATAATTCCCAATTGCATTAACATGTATCTAGTCAACTATGCATCAACAAGAATTAAACCAGTTTAGAAAATCAATCATAAGAGATAACCAAAAAGACAGTGTGTTAGAACCATTTACAGTTAGGAGTTGGAAAGGGGTAGGCCTTAAAATAAATAAGGTATGGTGTGTAAAATTTCATGATATGACCGAAGGTATGCTATAAGGTGTTTACATGATGATAAAGGGGTGCTATTTCTAAAGTTAAAATCTATATGTTATGAAAAAATCATGGGCTAAGTTTTAGAAATAATCTTAAATCAAAATGTGCACATATGCTATCATGTGACAGGTTTCAATGGTTTATATCTATGGATGTGAATATATATGTTATTCAGGTAATTTGCTAGCCAAAGATGCACGAGAAAAGAAATTTGGGAAGCTAGCGGAATGGTGTAAAGGGTAGAAAAGATCTACGGTCATGAAAAAATGTAAGACATATCTACGATTGAAAATGATTCCACTCGGTGAACATGCACGGGAAAATTTAAGTTGGGAATCAGCGGAAAAGTGTATATCCCACACAAATTAATGGTGAAGATTGATGCTTGAATGAGATCAACGGCTGTGGACCATTCTGCTGATATAATTTGCACAAATTAATGAGATGTTGAAATCAACGGAATGTGTTAATGGGCTTGCATGATCAAGGGTTGAGATTTAAGGATGGTGAGATTTAAGGATAGGGTCGAGGGAAATTCGCTAGGTGAAGATGCACAAATAGAATCATAATGAGGCCCAGTAGAATAGGTTAAAGGGATACAATAATAAAAGTTTGAGATGGATACTGATAAAGATCTACGATGGAGATTAAGTCTGTCAGAGAAATGTGCATGTTGTTTGTACAATTAGAGTTGAGAAGAATTTGTAAAGGTCAGAATTGATCAATGATTGATATTTATGGAGAGTAAGATCAAGGGTTGTCTACAAGTCTGCTGATGAAAGATACAGGTTATTTATATTATGTATGGATAACGATAAATAAAGGAAAGGATCTATGGTGTAAAACAAAAGGATGATGGATCTACTATTATAAAGGGATATGCTGCCAAGAATTGCAAGGAGGATAAAGATAAACAAGGAAACATAATTAGAATGTAAATATAAATAGTGATCAATATCAACAGCTCAGGATAAAGAGAGATCATATACATAGACAAAGGAATATTCATATGGGAAATCTTCATGAAAAATAACAGAGGATTCCATTGCATAAAATACTATAAAAGGTAGATCATGTGGATGAAGACTATTTGTATTTTGTGCATTGGAAGAAGAGAGCTCAGTTTGCGTGGAAGAAGCCAAATCAGAAATATTCTCACCCACTCGTCAGCTGACTTGATAGGCCACTTTTTACCTACCAAAGAGTATTTAAAAATGGATAGTGGAGGGGAAATAAAGGTTCAAGTTTGGAATACCAAAAAATTGAGGAGGTTTTTGAAGATAGGGATAGTGAGGTATTTGATACCCTGTTGTATTTTGGCTCAGTTAACCAGATAAAAACCAAAATAAAAACCTTTGAAGACCAAGGTACATACATGCATGGTATCTGTAGGTCCTATTTTCATTTTTCTGCCCTGAACAAAACTCAAAGTTTCCATACTTTGTTGAGTGGCATGATTCAAATTATTCCTCTTCTAAAAGAGTCATTATGGACTCAGATAAGTATAAAATATTGTGTCCTTTCAATGCTTTGGTTCTCCATGATTCACTTGTATTTCCTGCCTCATTTACTCTGTCCGAAGAATATTTCAGTAAGGAAAACCTAATTCAGTCCTTCTGTGAAGCCACCCTAGAAAAAAATAAATATTTTTCACTACTTTCTTTAGGTCAGATGTGTCTCTGCAAAATCAGTCTTTCCCTGTAGATACCAATTTTTTTAATGAAGAAACTATACTGATTATTTTGTTAATGAGTCAACTCTTAGGTATGGATACAGAAAGGTATTTCATTGAGATGTTAATGAGTCTTATATTAAACGTTAGCAAAATTCATTCTGAACCCCATTCATCCAAGTCAGTCTATCTTAAATTTGATGAATTATTGGCTGAGAGTATTCACTCTCAGCTAGTGAATTTCCACAGTACAAATCACTTCAGGTTTCAATCTCATTTAGTAAGGATGTTTCTGTTCTCCAATGAAGAAAAAAAAACAACTACCAAATATGTTCTTAACAAATGAGATCAACGTGGATTTATTTAAGTACATGAAATTTTTAATGGCTAAAGTTTATAAGGTCTTTTTACAGAACAAGTTACCCAGAGTGTTTCCAATCATGAAGGATTCCTTGCAATTTTCACCAGACAGAAGGATTGGTGATTGGTTCTTATTGGAAGAACATACAATCATTAGGGTATATGGATTCACTCATGAAACTTATATCCTAACTGCACTCCTCACCCCAAATATTTTTGTGTTGTAGTTGATCAAACATAATCTAATAGTTGAGAATGAGCATTTTATAAATTTCAGAAAAGATTCAGAGGTTAAGTTCCCTTTGGTGTTTGGACCATTCATCATCAAAAGCAAAGGTGCATTTCCTGTAATAGAAATATTGCTTAAGGAGATGGGATTTCAGAAAACTACTGTAGTAAATTATGACCCCCATCATATCATTTCCATAAGAAAGCAGGTGAACAAAAACAAGCCTTTTGAACATCAAGAGGTTGAAGGTTTAGCTAAAAGAGAAAAATGGTCAGATTATCCCCTACTAATGCAGAGTGAAGCAGATATGAAAAAAAGTTATAAATCACTAGTACATGATGCCAATGTCACTCAATAATATCCATTGGCCATTGTCACAATAGCAGAGGTAATTACTCCTATTGCTAGTCATACATAAATGACTAATAAAAGAACCTTTTCTAATGCCGTGGAAACATAACAGGAAGACAATTCAACAACATCAAATAAGAAAAAGGTTTAAGTTTAAGGAGAATTGGTCAAATTTACAAAGATTAAGGGTAAGAAAAAACAAATGAAGGTGAAAGGCCCAACATTTGAGGTAAAGTAGTATGTTTTTCCAGAGACTCCTGAAGGGTCTACAAACCAATTTAATAATAGGGAAAATTTATTTGACAAGTATATGGATAGCATAGATACATCCTTGGATGAATATCTGAAGTTAAATGTAGATGTAAGGAAAATTTAAAGCAAGGATGTCTCCTTAGTTACTGTTAAGGATCATGTTCAAAACACCTTAAACTTAGCAGTAACTATGAAGAAGAAGGTGGCATAAATGAGGTTAAATTTAGAAAATATACTTGTTCAAGACATGATCCATTTGCATAAGAAGACTGGAGAGGTCATATATAGTGATTTGCTGAAAGAAACCTTGAAGGTGTCTAGGATACAATGCACCAAGACTAAGATTGAAAATTAGTTAAGACAGGAGAGGGTGGAAAATAAAGCACACCTATAGAAAATAAAAAATATCCTAGGATATTTGCTGACTCTTGATAGTGAAACAAACAAAGGAGAAGCAACTCAGAAGTTGCTTGCAGAAAAAGAGAGTACAATTCAATTATTGAAGAAGAAGCTGAAAATTCATGCTACTCAGCTCATTCAAGCTTCAGAGTTGACAGAGCTAGAGAAAGAGAAAGAAATACTCAATGATGAATTAAACAATTGCAAAGCTAAAATATTAAATTTTGTAGATGAGAAAAAGGAATGGGAGAAAGAAAAATTACTGTTGACTAAGAATGTAAATGTCCTCAAGAAAAAACATGCTGAGTTGGAAAAGAAAAAAGAAGAAAAAGTAAAAGAACCTAAGGTACATACCATTACACCTGTTGCACAAACAAATGAGGAATCCATTGTGTAAGATATGTCCCAGGAAATATTGAGAGATATGGAAATTGTTGGGCTTAATAAACAGAATAAAAACTTGGAGAATGCGGCCCTGAAAAAAGAGGAGGAAAGAAAAGCTATGGAAAATAAATATAAAGACCTCTCAGACAAAACTGACAAACTAGTGAAGGAGTTGACTGGAAACATTCATGTACAAGGAGATAAGAATATTTTGAGAGTTCTTATCTGCAAGAAGATATAGGATCCTTAGAGAAACTCACAAATTGAATTTGGTGCAAAACCAACAAAAACCATTACATGAGAAGCAATTTACACATGCAATGTGAATATAAACAAGTTATATTTTGACTTTTTAACATAAAAAATGTTAGTAACAGGATTATATTATATAATAACTTTTTCGTGAGGCTTAGGAATCCAATTGTGACTGTACAAATGAACTTGGCCAAATTGTCCTCAATTCCCCCTATGTGGGCCAATCACGCTCCAAATCAGCCCAAATGGCCACAAATATCTATGTCGACATGGAGGAGGTGACATGAGGGCATCATAACACCTTAGCATGCATGGTTGTGGAAAAATAGGTGGGTTAGAGGCTCTAGGTGGCATTAAATGCAGCAAATCAGCCCAAAATTGGACAAAATAAACCTCTAGCACTCCTATTCAACCAAACTATCCACATTCAATGAATGGGAGCACACCAAAAATGATGAGGGTGAACATATGGATGGTTTACTAAGATGGAGTGCTCATGTGGGTGTGAATGCACCAATTTATCTATTTATTGGTCCAACTAAGCACCCTAAGTCCAAAACCATTGTGTATTAATGCAAAATGCAATAAAATTGACCAAGGATTTAAACTAAGGTACTAAGGGGTTCGATTACTATTATAAAACCATACCTTAACAAAAAACTTAGTACAGATCATGAAATGAAAGAGGCCTTGGAAACAAAGGCTCAAGTCACCCTAATTACATAACTCAGAAATTTTTATTTGTCCATATGAACCAAGGAAAAGAAGGAAAACCACATGGGACAAAACCTTCCCTCAAGAATGGACATGGGGCTGGGGATGAAAACTGAAATAAATAGCAGAAAATTACCATCCATCACTCACCCAAAGAAAATATCTTAGGTAAGTGAAGGTCTTATCTATGAATGTCTTGGTGAAAATGTCAGCAGTTTGCTCCATGGATGGGAAATACTGTAGTGAAATCATTGTGTCATGCACTAAGCCTCGGATGTAGTGCATATGGATCTAAATATTTTTTTTACTCTACATATGAACTGATTTAGTATATATTTTTATGTCACTTTGATTTTCCACCCAAATGTTGGTAGGAGAATCAATTGTGACACCAAATTCCCGAAGAATTCCCTGCAACCAAACACACTGTGTAGCTGCATTGAATGTTTCCCTGTACTCGGCTTCTGCTGATGAAAGTGAAATGGTGTGTTGTTTATTACTTGAAAAACAAATGGGACCTTCAACAGGAATTAAAAAAAAACCTGAATTTGATTTCCAGTCAATGGGATCTCCAACCCAATATGAATCAGAAAATCCAGCTAGTTGAAGTGAAGAATTAACTGAGTAGTCCACCCCAAAATTCTTTGTAACCTCGACATACTGAAGAATTATTTTTTCTTACCTCCAATGGAGCTCATGTGGCTGGTGCATATTTATTTCTACAACACTTAAAACACAAGATAAATATGGTATTGTGTGTGTAAGATAGAGCCAGCTGCCAACTAGTTTCCTGCAGAGTGTAAAATCTACCAATGGAGAATTGCCAAATTCATGCAATTTGATGCCAAAAAGAAAGGGAGACTTGGATGCCTTACAATCAGACATTTTAAACTTAATTAGCAGGTCTGAATAATACTTTGGTTGACTCAGCATGATTCCCCTTTCACTTTCTCAATTTCCAGGCCCAAAATTTCCTTAGCAATCCTAGATCAAGCATGGCAAATTCACTATGTAAAGATGACTTAATTGAACTAATTGAAGTGTCGCAGATCCATTTAATTAGAAGTCCATCAACATAAAGAAAAATAACCTGAAAAATACCATCATTTTTTTGCAAATATAAATTAGGATCTGATTTGCATCTAGTGAAGCCAATAAAGAGCAAGAAATCATCCATTTTAGCAAGAAATCATCCATTTTAGCAACCGGTGCAAAGGTCTCGGTATAATAAACACCATGTAATTGAGAGTAGACCTTAGAAAATAATATTTATTTTTATTTCACATATAAACCATCAACAGCAATTTTGGTTTGGAATATCCACTTGCATTGAACAAGCTTCCTCTTGGAAGGAAGGGGAACCAATTCCCATGTCTCATTCTCTTGGAGAGAATGGAACTCTTCTTCCATTGCTATTTGCCATATTGGGTCATTAAAATATTGCTGATATGTAAGTGGATCATATCCAATCAGCATATAACAATGCTTAGAAATATCACTATCACTTGCAAAGGAAGCATTACTAGTTTGAGATCTAGTCTTCCTAGGCTCTTGGGGATTTCCAACCAATTCCCCTGTAGCTTGTATGATTTTTTCAGCCCACTTGGGCCTTGATGGTCACTAATATAAAAAAATATCATGTAAAACCATATAATATTGAGTAATATCAGAAAAAAACATATCATGAATCATCACTTACATCATCGAATTGTTGAGGACAAGAGCAATCCCCTGGTGCAAGCTCAAAATCTGGTATTGGTTCCTCTTCGAATTGCACACTTCTTTCAACAAATGTCTTGAGTGTGGAATTGTAAAATATTTTGTATCCTTTTGTATCCTCACCATACCCAACCATGATGCACTCCTTTATTTGTGGCTTCAAGGCCTTCCTCTTTTCAGAAGGGATTCGAGCCCGTGCTCTAGATCCAAAAATCCTGAAAGTTGAGACATTTGATTTATGGCCAAACAAGCCTCATAGGGAGTCTTTCCTTTTACTAATTTATGGAAGGATTTGTTTTGTATGTGTGCAGACCAATTAATGGCCTCACCCCATAGCTTGGGACTTATATCCCTTGCTTCAATCATGCAAGTGGCCATCTCCTTGAGAGATCTATTCTTCCTCTCTGCCACACCATTTTGCTATGGTGTGTAGGGAGTTGAGTGTTGCATTTGGATGCGAAAATCCTCACAAAGGTGTTGTATGTTATTTTTGACATACTCCTTCCCATTATCATTCCTAAGGATATTAATATTATTCCCACTCTGATTTTCTACCAATGGCTTCCAAATCTTCAATTGTTCAAAAACTTCAGACTTTAATTTGAGGAAGTACACCCAATAGAATCTCAAGTAATCATCAATAAATGTACGTACATACCTTGATCCACCATATTATGGAGTGGGAAGAGGACCAATCAGATCTAGATGTACCAACCATAATGTTTGTGTGTCTCTCCTTTCCATCCCCTTCTCATAGCTTCGCTCTATATTCTTCCCAACTACACACCCACTGCATGCTCCATTTGATGATTTGATTTATGGAAGTCGTTCCACCATCTCATCTCTATGTAGTTCTTGGAGGTATTTGTAGTTCATGTGACCAAACCTCTCATACCATAGCTTGGAAGTCTCATTGGAATGTGATAGAATATCTTGGTCATTGGAAATGGGGAGGAAGTTCGAAAACTTGGACATCCTCTCACGGTGGTCTGAATACCCAATTACAATGACTTGGTTTGATGAGATTTATGCAACCTCTACCATGTATGGAGTGAAGTTCACTCTCTTTTCCTCTCGTGTATGGGTCATTTGATAAACAGACCATTAGAGGAAATTTGGGGTCTAAAATGGGTCTTATAAGAAAACTTGCCAACAATAAATTTTGTGAGTTGGAATTCAGCAACCAATAGAATTTCAATAAAATGAGTCAACCATAATGGTTGAATTGACATATTTGTCATAAAATAAAACTACTTTTTTTGTTGGTATTTTCGATATATCTCCCTATGTTTTTACTCAAATTCTGAGTGGGAGATCTCATTGGATGTGGAATTTAATTCCGCATCCAACGAGTACCCACACTGCATACTTTTGACGGACCCTGCTACCCCAAAAATAAGAAATACCAGAAAAATGTGATGATGATGTCATAATCATGTTTTTTCGGTTATTTCTTATTTTTGGGGTAGCAAGGTCCATTAAAAGTATGTAGTGTGGGTACTCATTGAATGTGGAATTAAATTCTGCATCTATCGAGTTCTCCCACTTGGAATTTGAGTAAAACCAGAGGGATATATGTCGAAAATATGAACAAAAAAGTAGTTTTTTTCATTCTTCCTCTAAAATTAATAAGTATTATTTTATTATTTTCCTTAGGAGGCCCATTTTAGACCTCAAATTTCCTCTAATGAAATTTTTTTCTGCAAGGTATGGTACATACAACACATCACTGAAGAAACCATGCTCTAAATTAATCTTACCAATCCCCTTGGTATGGATTTCTGAATCATTCCCCATTCGAACTGTTGGGCCAGCATTCAAATGCATGGAGGACAAGAGGTCTCTTGTGGATACCATGTTTTTAGAAACCCCCGAATCAATTATGAAAGATGAGGAATTAGAGGTACCTGCTACCAAAGCATGACATTTCTCCTTGCCATCTAAACTGGAGGTGTCATCCTTCTTCCTTGTGTTGTCTGGGACTGGGATGTTATTCTTCTCCAGCAACTGTGCCATGTGATCAATAATTTTATTCATGCATGAGATTTTTGGATGCCATCCCTTGTGGTAATAGGTGCATTTGGTATTCTATATTCCCTTGTTGTCCTTCTCCTTGGGAGGATTTGAACCCCCATCGCTGGATTGGGGTTTTTTTTGGTTTCTTCTTCTCTGGCAACTTTGAATTCTTTGCCTTGGACTTTCCCTTTGAGGCATTCAAAACTCCTAGCGCCAAGGATTGATCCTTATCCTTGATGGTTCCCATTTGGACTATCTTGTCTTGCTCCTGAGTGAGGGACTCCATGAAGCTAGCTAGACTTGGCGTTTGCCAGTTTCAAAGTGTTAACTTAGCAGAATGGAATGTGCTGACAAAGACTGAGAATTTTGGCCCCAACTTCGAAGGATGGACATAATAAATGGGTCATCTTTATTCTCAATTCCAAATCTATTTAGCTGCAAAAAAAGTGACTTAAAATTGGTGAAGAAGTCTTGGATAGTGTCAAAGTGCATTGAGTTGAGGATGATGAGCTCGTTCTCAAGTTGGTGTCCTCGTAGTTCATCAATTTTCCCAAAAAGTGTCTCTAGTTTTACCCAGAATTCATTGGGGGTTGTTAAATTATCTATGTGAAAAAAATATCTCTTGAGATACTCAGTCACAACAATCAATATGCTTCATCCAATCTATTTAAGTACTTGGCTTTCTCTATAGCAGAGTTTGGCTCCACCTCTGTGCCCATGGTAACTCTGTAGAGACCCTTGGATTTCAATTGAATCACCATCTCTTCCTTCCAATCGAATAATTTGAAAGGTGTTAAAAAAATTTCAGTAGCTTCCATTTCTGTCTGCGCTAATGGTGATGAAATTGCTTAATGTCCTACAAAAACAACTCGATTTTATCTGGAATTTCTCTAAAAATGCATCTCAAAACAATCTGGATTGATATGCAACTCAATAAAATCAACTCAGCTCTGATACCATGTGATAATTTTGATATATAGGAATATCTAGGAGCCTTAGAGAAACTCGCAAATCGAATTTGGTGCAAAACCAACAAAAAACCATTAGATGAGAAGCAATTTACACATGCAATGTGAACAAAAACAGGTTATATTTTGATTGTCTAACATAAAACAATGTTAGTAACAAGTTTATATTACATCAAATTTTTTTTGTGAGGCTTAGGAAGCCAATTTTGGCTGTACAAATGAACTTGGCCAAATTGTTCAGACTCCCCCTAGGTGGGCCAATAACGCTCCAAATCATCCCAAATGGCCACAAATATCTATGTGGATGTGGCTGAGGTTACATGGGGTCATCATAAGAACTTGGAATGCGTGGGTATGGAAACATAGGTGGGTTAGAGGCTCTAGGTGGCATTAGATGCACCAAATCATCCCAAAATTGGACAAAATCAACCTCTAGCACTCCTAGTCAACCAAACTATCCACATTCAATGAATGGGAGCACACTAGCAATGATGAGGGAGCACATGTGGATGGTTGATTGAGCTAGAGCACTCATGTGGGGGTGAATGCACCAATTTAGCTGGTTATTGGTCCAACTAAGCATCTTAAGTCCAAAACCATAGTGCATTGATGCAAAATGCAATAAAATTGACTGAGTTAAACTAAGGCACTAAGGGTTGGATTACTATTCTAACACATATCATTTGGGATATGGTTATAACATAAGCAAGGAATATTAGGCCATATCTAAATTATATCCTAGATAAAGAAATTGTCATACAGGCTGCTGGACAAAGTTGTACAATAGTGAAGGAAACTTTGAATAAGAAGCCTATAGACACAACAAATAAAACAATCAATTTTATAAATGGTCTGTCAGAAGATGATTTGAATACTATAGGGATCAAAGACATAATTTAATTCATCACTTGGGAAAGAAATGTAGTTGGTAAGCATCAGACTTTGGACACTGTGTAATCCAAAGTAGACGTTATGCAAAATCAGGTAAAAATGTTCATTGAGTTATTCACACTAGTGTTTAAAATGGGTTAAGATTTCTTCTGGGAAGAAAGTGTGTTGGCCTCCCAGCAGACCCCTTTCTGTTTGCCTAAGAAAGGGATCCCATAAGACAAAATTTTTGCAATCTGTAGCTTTTGGGTATGGATTTTCTGTAACTGAAATTCTCTATGAGGTCTTTTGAACTCTGCATTCTCTTCAACAAATCTATGCTCTAGTTCCGAAGTTAGGATTTTCAATTTTTTGTTTCAAACACCAAGCTTCTGGTAATTCAGTAATTGCTTATGTTTGAGCCAAATCTACCCTCTGTTTCTTGCCTCTATCAAGAATGCAAATGCTGGTGGATAGACTGTTTGCTTAGGGTTTGTTATGCTATTGCAAAACTAGTTGAATGGTCGAGTGTTGGGATTATTTTGAGGAACAATTGGTTGCAGCATGGTATTTATGCACCGACTGAAGTAAATCTTCTCAATTGTTGGTTTCATTGATTTTAAGAGCTGATTACTTCACATCTCCATTGCTTGCTGGTTTACTTTGTCACCGGTTCAATTTATCAATTCGAGTTAAAACAACATTCTGGTAAGTTTCAATACTTCTTTTCCCGTGCGTGATTATTTTATGAAATAGAAAAGGGAAAATATTATCTGTTGTCTTGATTTGAATTGTTTCGAATTCTCTGGTAAATCAGGTCAAGTTGAAATAGCTTTCATAGTTAGACATTGTAGAATAGGAATGTTTTAGGTTGTTTCTGTCTATTGGAAGATTTAATTCACAAGTAAACTCTTTTCAGACAAACTCTGATAAATTCCTAATTACACTCGGTCATATTTAGTCTATTATACCTTGGCTTGTTAGTGTTAGAGAAGGGTGATCAGAATGAATCAAAAAAACAATTTCCAGCAATGCTCTTTGTAAATTATGAGTACTAAAAGATAGTCTAGGGTTTGTTCAAATAGATTGTTGATTCTGAAATTTTTGTTTTGAGAAAATTTCCCAGAAATTCACTGTCTCAGTAAACAATGTGGTTTGATTTCTGCAATTAAGAAGGTTGTGAACCCTTAGAACTCTTAATATTTTTATACTTAGAATTTTAGAGATATAGGTTTTTGAAAGAACTTTAGAAAATATTTCCGTACGTTTTTGAGAATGATATAAAAATTTCTGGTGATGATACTTGCTTCGTTTTGTCTTATGAAAGGAATTTTTCTGTACTCACTCTACAGAAATCTTAAAACTACATCATCTGGAAAATGTTTCTTTTTATCATTTATCAGGAATTTTATGTTTCTTTTCTGAAGAATAGGTTCCTATGCAAGACTTAAATACTACTGAAAACCTTCATTTTTGCAATACACAGCTTCGAGTTTGGAATGTGCCTTTTTATTACAAAATTTTAGACTCAGCAAGTCATCTCTCATATAGAGCATTCATACGTTTTGTATTTCTGAATGATAGTTGTTTCATCATGATAGAAAATTGTTGAAAAACTCTGTTTATGAATGTATTACTGAGACATGAATGTTTGAAATTGCTCTTGGCTAACTCTGAAATTTCAAAAAAAAAAAAAACACATTGCTTGTTTCCTCATAATCAAGTGGATATTCGATCAACGAAATTTTGAGTAAATTCCTGAATGCTGGAAACTATTATTTATTGCAATGTGCAGTCCTGAAAGTTGAGTCTTGTATCAGAGATTCAGCCAAATATTTATTGAACAAGGGATTTGTTACATTTGCATTCTTGGCTATGATATATGACAGTTTTGTATAGTCTAGCAACCATTTCTCATGAGTTTGTTAATGATAGCTTGGGCTAATTCGAAGTGAATTCATGTATGATGAGCAATGTTCATTCATATGAATTTTGTAATAAGAGACTCAATTTGATGATACATAGAAACATGATGAGTCAAGTTTGAAGAACATTTCTGAGTTTGTCTTTCGAACTGTTTCTCATTGACTGTTATTCTCAGAAATTTTCTGTTATTCCCAAAGTTAGAGAATTGAATCTGAAGTTTTCAAATTATCTTGAATACTGGTTTTTTACTACGCAGCACAAATTGAATACTGTTTTTACTTGAAACATATTTCTCTGATATCATGTTGATTCTAAGTTTTTATGCTTCAGATTTTGATAGACTGTTTCTATGTGAATAGAGCTTATCCATGTCTTTTATCACTGTTTCTAGAAAGTTGCATACTCATTCATGGGAAATATTGGAGCTATGATTGGATTGTTTTTCTATGTTTATGGAAATCGAAGACCGTGGATGCCAAGTCAGATGAAGAAAAACATGCCACGAATTTCGTTTCCAGCTGGCAACAGAAAACGTGTGTTTCAACAGACAGACATTTTTTCGGGACACATTGTGAGCAAATGGAGATAGATACTAAAAATCCGCTACATGGGTTTTTTCCAGAACGGGCCTATTTAGCTTTCATCATGACAATTTCCTCAGAAAGTGGGGGATTGTGGGACATTTTCATGGATCTTTGAACATGTTTTTTTTTAGCTGCGGCCGGCAAAACGTTTTCTGTTTATACTTTTAATTTATGTTTTCTATTTAAGGAGGTAGAAGATCATTTGTGAAAGGGGGGCTTGAGACGGCTAGAGAGATTTCTCTTTCACAGTTCATAGAGAAGACCAGGAGCTACGCTGAACAGAGAAAGAAAGTTTTGTTTCATGTTCTGGAACGTGCTTGATAGAGCTGGGAGCGCTCAACAATATTCTAAAAGATGTTTCTTTTCAGATCTGATGAGACACTGCCAAGGGGGACCTGAATGGTTTAGAGTGGAGGATAGCTCTATTTGAAGAATGATTTCTTCAATTAGGATCAAAATGCAAGATTGCATAAGTCCAGTCTTTGAAGATCAAATGATTTTGGTTGAATACGTAACTCTGTTTTTCCTGAAAATGAGTTTTTAGGAATTGGGGTTTGTGAATTGAAGGTTGAAGCTATTCTTTCTTGTCAGCCAGGGTCGAACTTTGGGATAGCTGTTATACATTTTCATTGTGGAAGAATTTTTGGAAATCAGTAATCAAATTACTTTGAAGTCTATTACCTTTTGACTTTCAGCAATATTAGTAAACTGTATTTCTCTCTTTTTAGTTTGATTTAGAATTGAATGATTTCATTCTTGATTATTGAGTCTGAAAAGTTTACCTTGTATTCAGTTTCTCAAGTTTGATTAACAGTCAGTTTTCATATTCAGCCTTATCAAATTACAATGATTTGTATTTGATATTGAAAATATGAATAGATTGTGTGATGGAATGATTTCTAATTGCATCTATTGTATTCATATTTGACCTGTGTATTGCAAAACTATTGTTCTGTAAAGTTTCTTTATGTTATAACACAAACAGGAAATACATTATAATGTTTGAAGATCTGAATGATTTCTGATTTAAAACTTGTAATTCTTGTTGTTTGCATCTTTTAAAGAAACCAATGAAGTAAAAGATTTATCTTGATCAAGAATTAGATTGTGTTTTTATAAGTTAAGTTAGGTTTAAGATTACTTTTGCTCTGATACAATTAATGAAGGATTATTCTATTTATTGGTTGTAATCAGATTTAGAATAGGTTAATATTTTCTTTTCTTAAAAATACAGAAAAAGGTTAAAAACAGTCCTATCTTTCATCAGACAGCATTTGATTCCTGAATCTCATGCTTTGTGAATCTTTAGTCTTTCATTAGTTAGCTTTTACATTGGAATAATTAGATTTACATTAGTTAGGGTTAGTTACTTTGATTAGTTGATTTTATCTTTTTTTAGATTTAATTTCCTCCTTAGTTTCTTTAGATCAATTCATTGGCTAATGGAGTTGTTAAACCTGTCGAGGATAGCCATTCCAAACAGCTTGGAGCCTATTTAAGGATCCCAGACTGGGCTATTTCTCCCTGTTGCGAGTAAGTCACATTTACCCGTCAACAAATTGGCGCTAGAAGGAGGGCCTGATCAGCAAGAAGGCCATTTTGAGTTGTTTGATTTTTGATTTCATTTATTTTTATTTTTATTTTGAAATGACTGATATCACTTTTTTAGATCATGCTTTCAGTTTTCGTACATCCGGTGAAAGTTTTTCTCCAGAGATATCTAATTTCTTGCGACGACTGAGTTTCAATGGAGAAGGTAAGATTTCTGCTTCTCATCAACTTTCGGAATTTAATTCTTTTTGTGATTTCATCGATCTATTTGATGAGGTTGAGAAATGCAGACTTTTTGCAGCCACTTTCATAGAAAAAATTCTGAGTTGGTTTAAGTTCTTGCCAGCAAAATCCATTCATTCATGGAAACACTTTACGATGCTATTTCTTAATGCTCATGAGGATTATAGCTACAAGAAACTTGGACTTGAGTTAGAAAATCTTCGTAGACATAAAGATGAATCTCTTGATGATTTCTTTTCCAGATTTATGTTAATATGCTGCAGGTTTCGTGAGAGACACCAACTTTCTGACAAAGACACATTGGATTGGTTTCTCTATCTTACTTCTCTCTCTGATTTTCATGATTTGGAAAAGAATGAAAAATCTGCAATAGATAGCATGCATGTTAGTTCATCAGTTGAAGATGATTTAGAATTTATTCTTTCCAATTCCACTGCTGGAAATGAAATTGTTGAAAATGGACAAATCACAGAATCTTATGATAAGCAATTTCAAGAACAAGAGAATAAAGATGATGATTCAACTTTTACATTAAGTGACAATTTTAAAACTCTTGTTGTTCACAATACAATGGAAGATAAACCACAAATTCTTGATTCTTCAACTGAATGTGCTAGTGATGATATAATTTCATTATCTTCTTCTCATGATAAAAATTCATTAGATCAGAGTTTTACTAATGATGCTTCTGTTAAAGCAGTCAATGAAACAAATCATATCAACAGGGAAGCATTTACCTTTTTATACTCTGAATCTTACTACTCTTTGTATCCTGATGTTTTTGCTGATCATAGACTCCATTTACATGTTAATGATTTTCTAAAGAATACACTTTTGGAGGATGAAGGACACATTGATATCTATTTTGATTTATTTCAAATTTGTTATGAAAAAGATAACAATTTTTCTGCTATCATCACTCATCAGACTAATGCATATTCATCTATTTCATATTTTGTCAGTGAGGATTATGATTCAGTTTGTAATATTGAAAGGGATGCACAATTTATTCATGATGTATTGAACATTAATTTTCTTCATTGCAACATGATAATCATATCTGAAGCCAATGTCATCAATTTTAATCTTTACATTAAGAGACACAATGATGTATTTGATTTCAAAATTATACCCAAATGTCATTTTGTTCTTTTTAAATTTAGTCATGATGATATTGCGTTAAAATATACATTTTTTACTGATCCCTTTTCACGAATTTAAAATCATACTTCTGATAAGAATTTTTTTAGTCATGATTCTCATGTTAAATCTATTGACCTCCAACTCGATTTTTGTGATCCAATTTATACATGGTTGGAGGAATCATTTAGAAAAATGTTTCCATGTCATTTTTCATGCTTTGTACATACAAAATTTGATTTAATTTCTTTTCTTCATTTTAAAGTATTCCAATTTCCAATAATCATACATGACTTGTTTTCTTTGGCAGGTTTCAAGCTACGTGAATGGCTTCTTTGGAAATACACGTTTACTTAATTTGTATATATTTTATTAGTTTAGATTAGGGTTATAATTTAGATTGATTTATGTTTGTTTATATTTGAATAAATGCAGATATATGGAGTTGCGACAACATAATTATAAGGATGAGATGATGACATCATTATCAGGGAAGCAATCCTTTACTTTCTCTTTCTTTTAAATCTTCTCATTGAAATAAAAGCAACTTTCATCTTTTCATAGCTGCATATTCATTAGAATTTATTCTGTCACTTTTCTTTTGAATAAGACACAATAGATTAACATCCCATCAATTACCAAAAAATGACTTTAACTTAATTAAAAGAAGAAAAAAATAGGGATAAAAAACTTTAAAATACGTAAATCTATTTGATCCCCTTTTTTCCTTTCTTTGCTTGAAATTAATAATAAAGTTGTTCAACTTTTTTTTCCATTGATGAGATGTTGATTAAACTCATGTGTCATGTGTATATAATTTGATTTAAAATTTCATTCTCCTTATTTAGAGTTTTCTAGCCAGACTCTGAAACATTTCTTTCAGTAATTTGCTGAAATAAAACTTATGTATATATTGTACACTTGTAATTATTGATCGTTTTCTTTTTTGTTTTTCTTTTGATTTTTTTTTCAAAACCAGAAAAATGATTGGGATCTAGGAATGTTTTTCTGTCATAAACTTGGAATATGATTATATAAAAGAAGAAGAAAGATAGACTTTTAGAAATCTGTTCTTCATCTCAGATATAAAAAGAAAAAGAAGTTGAACTGTTGCAAATAAAAAATTACTAGACAAAAACTTTTACTTTATTTCGTTTCTTTTATCATTATCCTCAAATTATTGGATTTAATGAATATCGAATTCACTATAACTAGGAATTCTTTGACTTATTAAAAAATCACTTCTGGGAAAGCAGTTGCAATTTAATAATAAAATAAGTTATCTATAGATCCTTTACGTTATCTTACTCGTAAAGAGTTTCCTATTACGTTCCCCCATTATAAACATGCAAACCTCTTGTAGATGAGCACTTAAATGATGAGTATGAAACCTTCTTTAAACTTATTATCTTGGGATATAAGCCATTGGGTAGAATGGGTTAAAAGACGTACCCTTTCGAGGCTATGGACTCCTGCGGGCAGGAGGGCTCTGTCTGTGGCATATTTGGATTCCAAATCATAAATTGTTATATATACAAAATCTATAAGAATCCAAAGCCATCCCACGCTTGTGAAGAGGTTCCAATGCAGCTCACCCATTAATAAATTGAGAAGTTTTAAATATTCATTTTTTATCTTATTTTGGGACTAGAATGGTAGGATGTATAGTTAAAAGTCAACCCTTTCGAGGCTATGGATGCTTCCGGGGAGGGTCATGACTGTAGTATTGGGATCATATCTTAAATACTGGTCAAATATCAAAATTGTGTTGTCTTCCCAGGGCTAATTTCTTTTGGAGTCTTATGTTTTCTGAAAAAAACTTAAAATTCGTATCATCTTTGGATAATGATAAAAGAATTGAATTTAGTATTAGTTTGAAATTTAGTTTTATCAAAAACACAGTTCTTTTATCTTCAGGAAAATGCTGATCTGAGTTAAAGAAAAGTTTTCTTGTCATGCTACATATATAAGTCAGATTTTAGGTTTTGGCAGAGATAACTGCTTCACCCCGTAAAGTCGCCATTTGTTGGCCTCCCAATAGATCCATTTCTATTTGTCTGAGAAAGGTAGCCCATAAGAGAAAATTTTTGCAATCTGTAGCTTTTGGGTACGGATTTTCTGTAATTGAAATTCTCTATGAGGTCTTTTGAACTCTGCATTCTCTTCAACAGAGCTATGCTCTGGTTCCGAAGTTAGGATTTTCAATTTTCTGTTTCAAACACCAAGCTTCTGGTAATTCAGAAATTGCTTATCTCTGAGCCAAATCTACCCTCTGTTTCTTGCTTCTATCAAGAATGCAAATGCTAGTGGATAGACTATTTGCTTAGGGTTTGTTAAACTGTTGCAAAACTAGTTGAATGGTCGAGTGTTGGGATTATTTTGAGGAACAATTGGTTGCAGCATGGTATTTATGCACTGGCTGAAGTAAACCTTCTCAATTGTTGGTTTCATTGATTTTAAGAGCTGATTACTTCACATCTCCATCGCTTGCTGGTTTACTTTGTCACCGGTTCAATTTATCAATTCGAGTTAAAACAACATTCTGGTAAGTTTCAATACTTCTTTTCCTGTGCGTGATTATTTTATGAAATAGAAAAGGGAAAAGATTATCTGTTGTCTTGATTTGAATTGTTTCGAATTATCTGGTAAATCACGTCAAGTTGAAATAGCTTTCATGACCCAGTTAGACATTATAGAATATGAATGTTTCAGGTTGTTTCTATCTATTGGAAGATTTAATTCACAAGTAAACTTTTTTCAGACAAACTTTCATAAATTCCTAATTACACTCAGTCATATTTAGTCTATTATACCTTGGCCTGTTAGTGTTAGAGAAAGGTGATCAGAATGAATCAAAAAAACAATTTCCAGCAATGCTCTTTGTAAATTATGAGTACTAAAAGATAGTCTAGGGTTTGTTCAAATAGATTGTTGATTCTGGAATTTTTGTTTTGAGTAAATTTCCCAGAAATTCACTGTCTCAGTAAACAATGTGGTTTGATTTCTGCAATTAAGAAGGTTGTGAACCCTTAGAAATCTTAATATTTTTATACTCAGAATTTCAGAGATATAGGTTTTTGAAAGAACTTTAGAAAATATTTCCGTACGTTTCTGAGAATGATATAAAAAGTTCTGGTGATGATACTTGCTTCATTTTGTCTTATGAAAGGAATTTTTCTGTTCTCACTCTACAGAAATCTTAAAACTGCATCATCTGGAAAAGGTTTCTTTTTATCATTTATCAGGAATTTTATGTTTCTTTTCTGAAGAATAGGTCGCTATGCAAGACTTAACTACTACTGGAAACCTTCATTTTCGCAATACACAGCTTCGAGTTTGGAATGTGCCTTTTTATTACAAAATTTTAGACTCAGCAAGTCATCTCTCATACAGAGCATTCATACTTTTTGTGTTTCTGAATGATAGTTGTTTCATCATGACAGAAAATTGTTGAAAAACTCTGTTTATGAATGTATTACTGAGACATGAGTGTTTGAAATTGCTCTTGGCTAACTCTGAAATTTCAAAAAAGAAAAAACACATTACTTGTTTGCTCATAATCAAGTGGATATTCGATCAACGGAATTTTGAGTAAATTCATGAATGCTGGAAACTATTATTTTTTGCAATGTGTAGTCCTGAAAGTTGAGTCTTGTATCAGAGATTCAGCCAGATATTTATTGAACAAAGGATTGGTTACATTTGCATTCTTGGCTATGATATATGACAGTTTTGTATAGTCTAGCATCCATTTCTCATGAGTTTGTTAATGATATCTTGGGCTAATTCAAAGTGAATTCATGTATGATGAGCAATGTTCATTCATATGAATTTTGTAATAAGAGACTCGATTTGATGATACATAGAAACATGATGAGTCAAGTTTGAAGAACATTTCTAAGTTTGTCTTTCGAACTGTTTCTCATTGACTGTTATTCTCAGAAATTTTCTGTTATTCCCAAAGTCAGAGAATTGAATCTGAAGTTTTCAAATTATCTTGAATATTGGTTTTTTACTACGCAGCACAAATTGAATACTGTTTTTACTTGAAACATATTTCTCTGATAGCATGCTGATTCTAAGTTTTTATGCTTCAGATTTTGATAGACTGTTTCTATGTGAACATAGCTTATCCATGTCTTTTATCACTATTTCTAGAAAGCTACATACTCATTCACGGGAAAGATTGGAGCTATGATTGGATTGTTTTGCTATGTTTATGGAAATTAAATACCATGGATGCCAAGTCAGATGAAGAAAAACATGCCATGAATTTTGTTTCCAGCTGGCAACAGAAAACGTGTGTTTCAATCGACAGACATTTTTTCGGGACACATTGTGAGCAAATGGAGATAGATACTGAAAATACGCCACATGGATTTTTTCCAGAACGTGCCTATTTAGCTTTCATTGCGGCGATTTCCTCAGAAAGTGAGGGATTGTGGGACATTTTCATGGATCTTTGAACACGTTTTTTTTAGCTGCGGCCGGCAAAACGTTTTCTATTTATACTTTTAATTTATGTTTTCTATTTAAGGAGGAAGAAGATCATTTGTGAAAGGGGGGCTTGAGACGGATAGAGATATTTCTCTTTCACATTTCATAGAGAAGACCAGGAGCTGCGCTGAACAGAGCAAGAAAGTTTTGTTTCATGTTCTGGAACGTGCTTGATAGAGCTGGGAGTGCTCAACAGTATTCTAAAAGATTTTTCTTTTCAGATATGATGAGACACCACCAGGGGGACCTGGATGGTTTAGAGTGGAGGATATCTCTATTTGAAGAATGATTTCTTCAATTAGGATCAAAATGCAAGATTGCATAAGTCCAGTCTTTGAAGATCAAATGATTTTGGTTGAATACGTAACTCTATTTTTCCTGAAAATGAGTTTTTAGGAATTGGGGTTTGTGTATTGAAGGTTGAAGCTGTTCTTTCTTGTGAACCAGGGTCGGACTTTGGGATAGCTGTTATACATTTTCAGAGAATACATTTTCATTGTGGAACCATTTTTGGAAATCAGCAATCAAATTACTTTGAAGTCTGTTACCTTTTGACTTTCAGCAATATTAGTAAACTGTATTTCTCTCTTTTCAGTTTGATTCAGAATTGAATGATTTCATTCTTGATTATTGAGCCTGAAAAGTTTAGCTTGTATTTAGTTTCTCAAGTTTGATTAACAATCAGTTTTCATATTCAGCCTTATCAAATTACAATGATTTGTATTTGATATTGAAAATATGAATAGATTGTGTGATGGAATGATTTCTAATTGCATCTATTGTATTCAGATTTGACCTGTGTATTGCAAAACTACTGTTCTGTAAAGTTTCTTTATGTTATAACACAAACAGGAAATACATTATAATGTTTGAAGATTTGAATGATTTTTTATTTAAAACTTGTAATTCTTGCTGTTTGCATCTTTTAAAGAAACCAGTGAAGTAAAAGATTTATCTTGATCAAGAATTAGATTGTGTTTTTATAAGTTAAGTTAGGTTTAAGATTATTTTTTCTCTGATACAATTAATGAAGGATTATTCTATTTATTGGTTGTAATAAGATTTAGAATAGGTTAATCTTTTCTTTTCTTAAAAATACAGAAAAATGTTAAAAACAGTCCTATCTTTCATCAGACAGCATTTGATTCATGAATCTCATGCTTTGTGAATCTTTAGTCTTTCATTAGTTAGCTTTTACATTGGAATAATTAGATTTACATTAGTTAGAGTTAGTTACTTTGATTAGTTGTTAGTTTTATTATCGAGTTGATTTAATTTTATCTTTTTTTAGATTTAATTTCCTCCTTAGTTTCTTTAGATCAATTCATTGGCTAACGGAGCCGTTAAACCCGTCGAGGATAGCCATTCCAAACAGCTTGGAGCCTGTTTAAGGATCACGGACTGGGCTATTTCTCCCTGTTGCGAGCAAGTCACATTTTCCCATCAACAAAGTGGTAAACTTTTATCTTAGGTGGAATATCATGCCCAATTAGTCAAGTGTAAATTATATGACAAGAAGTTTGAAGACATGCAACAATATCTGTCTAGAAAAACAATAGTTGAACAAATATCTAAGGATTTTGAGATATTTTATACTTTCAGAGCTACTTGCGTGCAACTTTGATAAATATCCTATGTGAACCATGTGGAGCTGCCAATTGTCAATCAATGGAAAACAATTGGAAAAATTGGAAAAACTAAGCATAGGTTGCACCAATGAATTGTTGAATACTATTGAATATTAGTTTAGTTAACATTTTGTAGTTTATTTCTGAGCAACTATTAGTTAAGCAACTAAATGAAAAATGTAATAAGGCAATTATGTTTCCTATTTTTATAATAGAGGTAGTTATCAACTCATGGAGCATGTTATTGTATTTAAGCAACATTTTACAATGTAACAAGGGTTGGAACCCATGAGAGAAATTGTATTGTAAAAGAGATCCAAAGATTAATAAAAATTTAGAGCCGAGCAGGACTTTTGACATAGATCCTTGTGTTATTCTCTTTTCAGTATGTATTTTACTTTCTTATATGTGCATGTGTTTCTTGTTAAACTTCCATACCATTATCTTTTTCATGCTTAAATGAGTTTATAGGGGTTCAGAAATCATACTCATATGCTCCATTCCATTTATTTTAAGTATTCACAAGACTATTCCTCTAAAGTTAATAGTGGATTCATTCTTGATAGATTCCCACATTAATGGACTGTCTCTAAATTCTTCTTTATCACCAGAGAACAAGATTTTTGACTGTGAATAAATAACTACCCTTCCTTTGTTAAAATTACTTTGCAACAACACTATTTATTTTTGTTATCATATATGACTCCATGCCCAATGAACACGTGTTTCATCCATAATCATTATTAAAATTTATTTATTTTTCAAACATATTTGCCCCGTGATATTAATATTGAGAGATACCTCTCTGGAAAGAAAGAATCCATCTTTCTTCCTAAATCTTGGTTTTGTGGTTACCTTGGGATTATCCTTTCACAACCCGGGGTAAATTATGAGTGCTAAAATAATGCATAATCATCCTAATTCGTAAAATATATTCACATCACATAACACCGAAAGAAGATACCAGATAATAAAATCATATTATAATCCACATATGCAAAATCATACACCACTGAACAACACCAGATACATGGAAAAAAATTTCAGATCTTATCATTTGATTCATCCTTATATGACGATTGTTGTTTTGATTACAAATATATTTTTATTTATAGACTCACTTAGCCGTTAAAAAATGGTCCAATTGACCGACTACTAATTAACTTGCTTAAACTTTCTTGTTTTTTGGCTTCTTTGTAATTTGTGGTTGGTACCTTGTCCTTGTCGACACCCTCTTTGTCGTTGGAGGTACCACACTTTGTGCACTTTAGACCTATGCCAATAGGAACCCAACACAAACTTATGGCTCGTCCTTCAGCCACAATAGTTGGATGCTACTAGTGCATTGAGATACGGTTGTAAGTCATCATATGCTTCCTTGAATTGGTCGATAGCTTCTTTGGCCGATGTCCCGATTGTTGTGAACTCTTATATTTCCCGTTCTATTGGGTGTTCGACACCCATCTACTGTACTTTCTCCCATTTAGCCTTCAGCTATGTCATTCCTTCCATTTTATTTAGTTCTACTTGTTCTGATTTATTCTCGAGCTCACCCAAGTGTGATATTCTTCATTTCTTCCTTGTGTGGGTCTTGTTCACTTGATGCTGCAATTATTTTATTTATGGTGCTTTCGTTGCCTGTGTGAATGGAGGAATCATATTGAGAGATCCCCTGAGTGCTTTGAGCTGTGCTTTGGCTTCGCTAAGTTTCACATTAAGATGGTTCAACTGGTCGTCCTGTACTAGAATTCCTCAAAATTTTGTGATGTCTTCTTCGACTACCTAAGATGCCTTCTCCCATTCCAGGATATTTGTAACAACAACCGCAATCACTTCCTTCCTTTTCAAAATATGTTTAGGAAATGTTCAGGGTACCTCCCTACCCTGTAATTCCTCATTCTCTTTTCTTAGTTATGCAACAGCTTTTCCTAAACTCAATGCTTTTTCTCTACAAGCATATCCACACTAATTTTAGGCACATCTTCGCATGCCAAAGAAACTGCATGCTCTAGTCATCACTTGTCTTTGAAATCCTTTTCTCTTTCATTGACTATATCCTCTTTTTCTATTTTGAGTCACTATAGCTCCTCTTCAATGATTTGTACCTGGAGCTTATAATAGACCATCTGATCATGAGATTTCGATTCTCGATCACCGATTTCCTCACTCACTGTACTGTGAATGCAGTCCAACATAGACATTGGAAGCATGTTGAAATCAACACTGATGAGGTCGTTCCCTTGTAATGTGGCATCCAAATTTTCATCCCCTGTTGTTATAGTAGTGGGTAAGATCTACACTAGTCTCATATTTGTGCAAATATCTACTTCAAATTCTCTTTGCGGTGTTCCTTCTTGCGGTAGCTTTGTTGCAGTTGCTACATTTGTGAGCATCTAGAGTAGCTGCGTTACTTGATGAAAATATCCAATCGCATGTTCTCTAACGTTCACCTGGTTATCATATGCCATGATGGTTATTTCTTCGAATATCTTTTTCATTTTTTCTTTAGGAAGTGTAGTGTTTCTACTCCCCTCACCTTGCTCAAACTTGTTCTTTGTCCTTGCTTCTTCTTCTTGTTTGTCAAGCTATGACTCCGTTGGAGTTGTCGATGATGATTTTTCTTGTGAATTATCCTTATATTCTAACTCCTTGGGTGCTTCTTGATAGTTTGGTATATCTATCAGTGGTATATCTTCCTGGTCCAATAGTTATTCGTCGCTGACCGAAAGCTTCCATTGCTCAAGCCATTACTCTATATTGGAATCCATCTCCTCACCACTGAGCTTATACTGCATCATCATCCATTTATTCTTTGGGTCTTCCTGCACCTAAATGAATATGGCATGGGGTCCTATCGACAGTCTTACAATCCTTTGGTACTTCCATGTGGATTCTTCTATTAGTCGTAAGATATTTATTGCTTCTATTCGCAATGCATCCAAGTAGAGATAGAATTGAATATTGTTGGTTGTTTTCCTTTCCTTATCATTGAGAACCCACAAGTTATGGTATCACTCTCCTCAGCATACATTGGAAGCTTCTGTCTCCATCCCTTGGTAGTGCATTGGTTTGATCCATCCAACCAACGCAATTGGTATTAAGATCCAGGAATATGTAAATTCCTTACTAATTCCCTGTGCTAGTACCATGTCCTCCATTAGCAAATTCAACAGAAAGAGCGACCAGTTCATCTACACTCCTGCCACACACTATTCTGCAGATGTGATGACCCTTGATGTGAATTTATGAGGTTGATTTTTCCTTATGATTTTAATTGTTAGCAATTTTACTGATATTCTAACCGCCTGATCATTGATGGTGTCGATCACATAGGATCGAGACTCCTTCTGGACCCCGTATTTGTTCCTCAAATTTGATTCCAGTTTCATGTCATTTTACTTCCCTTAGAAGTATTGCAATAGATCGAACCCTGCCTTGGATAGTCCTATGATATGCAAAATCATATCGACCACAATATGGATTTTCGTGCCTAGCCATAAATATCCGCCATGAAAGCAGGCCTATAGCTTCTTTACACTTGCATTAAATTATATGGATCTCCCAAAATGTGGTAGGTGGATGATAGAAAAGAGCCCAAACCACTGCAATCCCAATGCCCACTATGATGGTTCCCTTGTAATTGGACCTCCTTCTCCATGCGCTATTTCCTCATAGGTTCCCCTCATGCATTCCGGGCATGCCAATATGTCATGGTCGCTATATTGCAAATTCTACAATTTCGACACTATGTCACTTGTCACGTGGACACCCTTTGGTGTCACTTGCATCTTGATGGTATAATTGGTATTTTTTCCAAGTCGTATTGTTTGATATCCTTCCCTCCTTTGTGGTACATACCTTGGAATGTACGCTACCGTCGACCCTAGTTGTTTTCCCCTTGCAGTTGATTCCTCTTCAGCCATGGTTGATGGTCTTGCTTCTCCTTCTGATGTGACCACTCTTGTAGAGTTCTAGGTTGTTTTAGGTATTTTATCTGGAGTTAATGGTTAACTGGCACTCCTCTTCTTCTGAACTGGTCATACTAGCGTGGACATAATCTCTGATTGTTCCTCCAATATGGTCTCCCTCGCCCTTGATGTTTACAGTGTGCTAGTGCTTGAAATAATATGCACCATGGCTACGTCGTCACTTCTCTGCACTACTACTCTTCAATCTAACCCTTGTTCTCTGATTGAAAAATGGAGCGAACCTTCCCCCTTGACCTGTTTTTATAATGTCACTCGAATGGATCTTGGAGCATAATTTCCAAATCCTTCATTGATTGACCAAATTTGCTGTTGATTTTACAAATCCAGTGCACATAGTGGTCATTAAATGGAGGTATTTCCAACTTGTGCCATTGACCTTCCTACCTTTACCGTGTCATTTATTGCTCGATTTGACTAGTTTTCCTTCCTTTGGATGTCGACAATCACCCCCTTTGTCACAATGAATCCACTTTTTCTATCTCTATTCTTTTTTTCGACAGAACTCATCCTTCCCCTTTTTGTCAACAGAATCTGTTCTCTCTCTCCCTTTTTTTTCAATGGTTTCATTAAGTGGTGTCACGTCGAGCTATCCTGATAAGGTTTTAGCTAGCTTCCATTTACCCAGGTTGGTAAAATTGTTCCATCTAACTTTTGCAACTGCACCACACCTCTGTCAATAATGAATTTTATGATGTAAGGATCAAGCCAATGCATCTGGAGCTTACCTGGGTGCTTCACAAACTTACTGTCATAAAGGAGAACCATATCAGCACACTAAAAATGTTTCGTATTTACGTGGCGATCATGCCATGCTTCTGTCGATCCTTATATACTTGATAATTAAAACCTACAATGAACCGCTCCTCTTCAAGCCGTACTAATTACGCCAATATTTCTTAAATTTCTCCTTCATCGCTCATCCCTATTTCCGCCATTATAGGTATACTAGGTACAATATACTCCATGGGCATCACCACCTCTTGTCCATAAACCAAATTGGATGTTGTCTATCCTATCATTCTTTTTCATGTCAATCTATAGGCACATAGTATCACAAGCATTTCTAGATCCCAATTATCACGGCTTGTGTTACATACCTTAGTAAGTGCATTCTCCAATAACTTGTTGAATGCTTCAACTACTCCGTTTGCTTATGGGTGATATGGAGTACTTCTCTTGTGTTGTATTTTGAATTCCTCAGTCATCACTCTGATTGTTTGGTTGAAAAAAATGACTACCTTGATCGCTCATCAACATATTGGGACATCTGAATCAGGTGACCACATTGTCGAAAAGGAATATTGTTATTGTTGTAGCTTTGCAATCCTTCACTGGTGCTACCTCATTACGTCTTATTAGGTAGTCAGTCACAGTGATGAACTATCTTGCATCTATTCTTTTTCCTAGTGGATTAATATGTCCTACGAAATCAACATACCACTTATCAAATGGTTGTATATCAATCTGAGGTACCAATGGCATATCATCCTTGCGTTATGGTTTCCCCATTCTTTGACATATATCACAACTCTTAGCATAGTCTGTTGTGTCTCCATGCACTGTTGGCCACCATAATCTAGCTTTGAGTATCTTCCTAGCAGTTGCATATCCTCCATAATGTCCTCCTTTGACATCATCATGTTCCTCTTCCAACACTCTTTCCTATTCATGTGGAAGCACATATCGACGAGGGATTTCATCTGGCCACATTTTGCACAGTTGTCCTGCAATTAGTTGAAAATTCATGGCTCTGACAACAGGATGTTTCTTCTGGTTGGTAGTGAAATCCTTAAGGGATTTTCCTATCACTAAAAAATGAATAATCTATTCATAATGGTCATCAACCATTATGAATCTAAACAAATTTGCATCAAGTAATCCTTCCTCGATGCTTCCTGGTTCTTCCCCTAATTATATCCGCGATAGGTGATCGGGACCTGCATTCAAACATCTGGGTTTTATAATGATTCTGAAATCGAATTATTGGAACAATAACAACCATCGTCAGATCCCCCCCCCAGCACATGCTTATTTACTAAGTATTTCAATTTTGAATAATCAGTAAAAATATTAAAGTTTTCTCCTAACAGATAGTTGCGAAATTTTTGTAATGCGTATACCATTGCCAACCCTTCTCTTTCGGTTGTTGTATAATTTTTTTCTGCAATGCAAAAATTCTGACTTGCAAATGTGATCGGGTGGTCGATTGATCCTTCTCCTGGTTGGGCTAATATCACTCTCAGTGCTACTATTTGGTTTTTAATTGTCTAAATTAATCCACCTATTCTTTAATTATCAACCAGGGTTGGTAAGCTTAGAGTTGACACAAAATATATGCGAAGGTAGAGGGTGTCATGTAAATATTTTAACAAACAAAAGATCTAAAGATCTTTCAAAATGAAAAACCGAGTCAAAATCCAAAAAAATGCAATTATTAAAGTAATTCAACTGAGGTAGACTAATAAACTAAACAATTGAAAATAAGTTTCAAACTGAAGTACAATCAACAATTCACTATTCAAATGGGAAACTAGGGTACAAGGAAAACTTAACTTATAAGCAACTAGAAAACTTAATAAAAGAATCAAGTAGAAAACTTAATAAAGAAAACTAAAAAAGAAACAAGTAGAAAACTTAATAAAAGAAATATCTTTAGGTTCTATCCTACAAGTTATTTCTATAATAACACAACATAGAAAAGACAACCTAAAAACATACTAAGGGAAAACACATATAACCCTAAATTTTGCATATAAACAAATAAATCAATTCAAAAAAAATAAACACAAAACCATACAACAATAAAACAAAATCAGAAACAAAACTTAAGAATAACTTAAACTTCGTTCAAAGTAAAAGAAGTAGGGAAAATGATAAAAATTTAATAAGTAATTTAAAACAACTAAATTTTAACTTTAATGTTAAACAAAACTATTATCTAAATATTACAATGAAAACATAATTCAGATATTAACAAAAAAAAACTAAAAACAATCTCAAAATACATAAAAAAACACTAAAAACAGAACTAAGGGCTGAATGACAGACTGAACTATGGGTCTGAAAGGGTGGCCGAATAACAGACTGAACAGGCTATCCAAATGACAGTCTGCACAATTAAAATAATAAAAACTAACCTAAATGAACTAATCTTCAGCTGAAGTTGTGCATATGTAAATCTAAAGCATCAAAACAACGAATAAACCTATTTAACAACAAATAATTAATTTTAAACTAATTCATAAACAAAATGAATCATTGCATATTAAACTAAGAGACAAAGTGGAAATTAACTTAAATAAATTCATGACAGGAAATAAATGAACAGAAATGGATTTAAATGAAAGTAAGCTATTTTATATGCTTGGAAAAATGAAGACCAAACAGTAAAGACTGGAAATGAAATAACTAGAAACAAAATGAGTGTAATCAAATAACTGAAAGAAATCTATGCATGCATCTAACTAATTAACTTCGAAATAAAACTAAGTTAATGTATTACAAAAAATATATAGAATATCTTTTACTATAATCTAAGGGAAGCAAACTAGAAATTAAACTAAACTAGATAAAACGGAAAAGAAACTAAGCTAAACAAAGAAAATGAACCTCTAATTGATGAGGGGCCCTCTCAACAATTAGGGTGATGCCTGGCTAACTTCTGCTTAAATGCAATCTTAAACAGCAATGCATACAACTCTTTATTCAGATGGTGGAACATAAATACAAATTTCAAGAGTAAATCATAGCAAGAACTCTTCTCCTAACTCTACTAATTAACTGATTTTCTAGCTAACTGAGCTCTCTCACAGAGACTACTTTATATAATGATTTACAGGGATGAGCAAGTTGACCCTTTAGTGGTTGACTGCTCTCTAAATTTAGTTGACTATAATGGCATTTAACTGATCACAGGAAAATGCATAAGCATCTCCCTTCTTCAGCACAAACAGTCTTCAAAGGTGGCGCACAGAATTCTCTTCAGCGTGAACGATCTGCAGATGTGGCGCACGAGTTCCTTTCTGAGTGTAGCAGGCGACTGATGGTGAACATAAGAGAGTGTAGTGGTGGATCTTCTAGGGCATGAGATGAATGCATCAATCCAACGCGTGGATGGTTGATGTGGTGGCGAACAAAGGAGAATGTAGGTTGGCAAGTATCTATAACACAGCTCCATAACCAAACGCGTGGATAACCAGATCGTTTCCAGTTGTTACAACATTTTAATGCCCGGAGTTAATTCTCAGCAGCATGCAGTATGATGCGCGATCTGGACGGAGTGTTGAACGGAAGGCTAGGATGTGAACTGGATACACTGGGTGTTGATATATGGAAAACATAGTGTCTATTTGCTAGCATGCTTCAGGACTGGAGTCTTCAGCAACAAATTTCGACATCTAGCAAACCACCTGCGAGTTTCATGCAACAGGCTAAATGATGAGCTTGACACCGAGCTGGACATGCTGTGCGAAAAGAAGGTTGAATGTGTTTTGCATATTAATTTGGCCCAAAAAGATTATAAAACCTGCAAACAATTATACAAACCAATTAATACATCAAATGAGTTTTAATAATGTTGTTTTTAATTAATAAAACCATAAAAATGATAATAAAATAATAATTTTATATAAACCTTAAAAACACTCATACCAGAGGTTGAATAATGATCTGCATGTCATAAAATATACAAAAGATAATAAAATATGTGGTTAAATGAGTAATTTATTTGCAAAAAATTATAAAAAATCTAGGATCAACATTCCCCCAAACCGGAGAAATGCTAGGTCCCACTAAGTAAAAAGAAAGAAAAACAATTTAGGAAGAAGGAGAACTAGCAGCTGCCTTCAACTTGGAAGATGGAGAAGGTAATTTAAACTTCACTCTATTAACCTATAACTTAAAAATAACATATCTTTCATGTCACACATTGTATGAAACTTAAAAATGACTTCATTGGGTTTTCAACAGTTCTTAGGTTCAAAATACTTTTATCATTTATAAAGTTTTAAAATTAATTCAACCTTGTCCAAAGTAAAACTCTGGGTAGGTTGAATATATAACACAAAAACATAGATTTCATTTTGAATAACAAAGAGATTGATCATTTTCATGCATGACTAGGTAAGAGAATAGAATTATTAACAGTGAAATTGAAGTAAAAACTATTTGCCCAAAAACAAAATTTGGTTAGCAATTTTAATCATAAGTACTATAATATCACTATTTTTCAGATCGCTATTTGATATTTCAGTTTCCTTCATTCGATTCTTCATATGGTAAGACCATATTGAATTTTGCTATAAAATATGCTTCAAGCTATAACCAAATTCCACTGTTTACATTCTTGAAAATACTTATCATTTGTTAGAGATAAATAGATTTGTTATAAAAAAAAACTATTTTTTCAAAACAAATCCATCTTCCCCCAAAACCAAAAAGATGGCATGTCCTCAAGCAATATAGAGAGAAGAAATGTTTGTTCCAAAAAAAATAGAAAGAATGTGAGCATGCTGTTAATTTGTGTAAGGAAACTAACTAGTAAATGGAAATGGTTCAGAAATGTATATTTATGAAAAATAAAACAGTGCTTAGAAAGACCATGTAAAATGAGAATAATATAATTAAAAGAATACCATAAGGAAAAACTAGCCATCCATGCCTCATTATAAAGATATCCTGTCATCATCAAGTATTTCAAGTGTACCCTGAAGTGTGTGAGATTTACAGCTATGGTTCCTATTTCTAAGATAATGACATCTTAGATATATGCGAAATTAGGTAGCCAGGGAAAAGTAAACTTAGAGCCATTCTCAAATGACATTAGAAACTGTTGGCCATGACATAATTTTTTCAAAAAACAAAATTTTCATATATATCACTATTTGACGAACTATGTGTATAGTGGTGTATTAATCAGATCTCATTTACCAGATATTTCCCCGCTTCCAACAAGCCTGTTCAATACCCCGACGGGTTTATCTTGGTACCATACAAGCATAGCCCCGCTGCCAGCGAGCCTGTTCGGTACCCCGACGGGTTTACTTGCATTTATTGAGCTTCTTTTTGTAAGGTTTTACTTAGCATTGACCCGCTACCAGCAGGCCTGTTCAGTACCTCAGTAGGTTTGCCTTGTATAATGATATTAAAGATATGGAAGCCAATTGGTACTAGAGCGTGTTAAGTCCTGCTAAACACATAATTCATTTTAAAAAAAAAGTTATAAGTAATATCACAATGACCAGACTCATAAAACATGTCAAAAGAGAATAAATGAAAGTTTTTCTTTAACCTAATAGTCCTTCTTTATTAAATAAAGTAATGTTCCCCAGAGATAAATATTCCACTTTCTTTCGAGTTATCACCAAAATACTCAAGAGACAAGTTTTGATAACAAGTATAGGACGAACTAGTAATCCATAGGTAAAAATAAGGATGTGAAAAATATGATAATGAAAGTGGGTCTTATCAAGCAATTGTTTAAAAGAATAAATCAAAAATATACATGTCTGAATCAAAATACCAAGAACTATATGAATCGTAACAGAATTGGTTAAGTATGATATACACAGGATATAAAAATTTATCCGTATAAGTTGCAAATTTTGAAAGTACCCCAAAAAGACTAAAATACCTTATGGGTATTTAGCATACTTTCCTTGTCCAAGTATTATTCCGTTAGCTGCTCATAGAGATAATATATTTGTAATCAAACTGCAAAACCACTTGTTAGATGATTCAATTTATTCATAAAGACATAAAAGAAAAAAATTCATGTGTAAACAACCTATTAGAAACGACTCTTATTTATTCAAAGAAACAAGCACATATTTACATATATATACAAGTGATAATAACCCAAAATATTTTTCAAGGATTAGGAGGAGGAGGAATAGCTTCCCCTTCAACTAATTCCATTTCATTTTGTTGCAAAACATTTTGTATGAAATCCCGTTTAGACGTCGGTTGGTGATAGAGCCTAGGTCTATGTCCATTTACTACAAAGGAAATTTCTGAGCCATCATTGTTTTAATTTTTACTGATCCATTGTCAAAAGCTATAACTACTTCGTATGGACCCATCCAACTGGTAGTTAATTTCCCTTTAAAAATTTTAAACAGTGAATCGAATAGTAGTGCCAATATTCAGTATTAAAATGCTTTTGCTTAATAAATTTATCATTCAATGTTTTTCATTGATTCTGTATTAACATTGTTCTTTGAAGTGCATCTTGTCTAATTTTGTCTAACTCATTAATTTGTAATATTCGTTGTTTCTGTGCTTCATCCAAATTCATGCCTAATTGTGCTGCCATACAAAAGGTTTTAACTTGAAATTCAATAAGTAAAAGGACTTGTTTTCCATACACTAACTGTAGAAGGAGCAAGTCGACATAAGTCAACTTGAACGAAGACTGACTTAGTCAGCCGACTAAGTCGATGGGCTGACTAGTCGATCAGCTGACTAAGTCGGTCGGCCGACTAAACTAAAAGATTAGTCGACTTAACTAACAATCGTGTCAGTTCACCGAACCGACAGGTAGTTATTTGTAATTGTTTTGTAACCTGTATATATTAGGCTGTTAAGCCAAGCAAGAACTCAGTTTAGTTCTGTGCCTTGTATGAACTCACAACATTAATATAATCTGTTTTCCTATCTGTTCTTGTCTCTTGTCTCTTATTTATGGTTATGTTTTAGTATGTATTATTGGTAACCTTATGTGATCTGTGAGATTACAACATTGGTTCCGTTTCCGGTAGTACATGTCTAAAATATAGGCTCACATATGATAACAGAGCAGGAGATCAAGGACTGGTGGAACCATAAAGTTGCAAACTACTTGCAAAATTACGCCCGACGAAACAGATTAACAGTCACTGAAGCTAGAGCCATATTTTTCACAGAGACACATGAAAAATTTGTCGAGTCTGTACCACAAATGTTGAAGCAGCTTCTGGATGAGAAGACCGGACGCGACTAAAGAACAGCAGTTGCTAGATAAACTATTTCGAGGGGGACGTACAAATCTGTCGGAGTGGTTTGAGAAAATCACCGACGACTTCTATGAGGAGCAAGCGGTTGAAGATAGGAAGTCGGTGGAAACTGTCAAAGAAAAATTCTACAAAGATTTCACCGAACAATTCTTGTGCTCCCTGCCGACCTTGCTGTTCAAATTCTTGATAGAGAATGGAGCAGGCCACATCGTCGAACCTAGACCACCCCTATGCGAACAGCCACCAAACACCAACTGGGCGGAAAAGCAGAAGAAGTGGGAGAGATTTATTGCAGAAAGGGAGTGGGAATACTTCCTGAGCAAGTGATTCGAACTATCCGGGCTTTCTAAAAGCGTTGGGTAGGCTATGGGGGGGTAGTTGGTCATGTGTCGGAGGTAGAGTATAGTGGATCCTAGTCGACCTAAAGCCGATAGCTGTCACCAGTGATGAAAAGTCAACCATAGAGGACCTGAAGACAATAGTACCGTACGAAAGTATGTCAGACATTCAGGCACGAGAAAGGGACGAACGACAACAGAGAAGGGAAGCCAGACGTGAAAGAGCCGAAGGGCTGAGCAGAGAACAAAACCCTAGGGAGACCGACTGTGAAGAGAATCCGCCAACGTCAGTTCATGACCGACAGGAAGAGGGCGTCGAACAAAAGGTGTCCCCTACGGAGGAAGAAGTGTGGATAGAGCAGCCAGAAGCTCTCCAATTAAGAGCTCCCGATGATGGAATAACCCTTTCCCCGACCAATCCGTATACTAGAATATAGAATATTGTTGAAGAAGACCTCCGACTACGAGCTGGTGACATCACTATCTGGAGCCGACTAGGTGACGAACCATACCCGGGACGACATCTTGTCATACGCCGACCGGTCGAAGGCAACTGGGTGACATTTCAAATGGCACCATCCTTTCAGAGTATCCACTTGCTCTTACCAACACATGAAGGAGCCCCCCCCCCCCCCCGCCAAGTACAGCTTTTGAAGGACTAGAACATGTAGACCTGCAAACACAAGATTTCAGTGGACCATCAACAGTAGAAATCCACAACAACCCACTGTTCGTCGACGACGAATCGACCACCGATGGCGGTACCAGTTCCGTCGACCAAAATTTCGTAGGAGCAACTACATCAACAATCCCACCACTTTCACCACCACCCACACCTCTGACCCCGCCGACTTCTGAGAGCAGTGAAAGCGACTCAGACATGGGTCATGGAACCGCTCACATTCCTCTCTACGATGGGGATGAAGATCCTAGATGGCATTGGTTCATATGTGAGTCCATCTGGGATGCAAACCAGTTGAAGGATGAAGACCGACAGATGGCTCAGTTCGCAGGAGCCTTACGGAAAAGGGCTCTAACCTGGTATATGACCTTTTCAGAATGGCAACCTAGAGCAACGAAAGCTGAAATTAAAGCACAGTTCTTATCCTTTTTTAAGACCCCAGACGCTAAGCACCTGGCCGCTAAAAATCTCAAGACAACGCAGAAAAAGCCAGGGGAAACTGTCTGTGATTATGACAAACACTGGAAGGACCTGTTGAGTCAATTAGATTATGTTACTGATGAACAATTTCTAATTCAATGGTTTCTTGCAGGCTTATCACAAAAAATCCGTAGACACATAAGTCTGGAAACCTTCAAGACATATGAAGATGCACTGACCAAAGCTCTGCAGGTGGAAATGGATGAAGATATACCTGCCTATCTGACGGATGATAGGATCGAAGAATAGCTGGAAAGTGTCCAGAAGTCCTTGAAAGAACTGTCCCTCAAAAACCAAGAAATCTGGTGTACAAAATGTTCGACGGTTGGACACACGAAAGATAATTGTCGACATGAATACAGCCGACAAGACGTCCGATTTTTGCAAACTAAAGTCTTTTGCAATATTTTCCAGGAGACCGGGGATCATTCTACGAAGGAATGTGTGTTTAACATGAAGAATGCAAAATCTTCCTGGTGCGCCATCTGTGAGACAAAAAGTCACAATATGGCCGACTGTCAACTAAACCTAAAAAACAGACAGAACTATTAGGCGGTCTACCAGACGAATGCAGTGGCGCAGAGCAATGAGCAAAATAATACCAATGACCAGAATGGGCAACGATACGAAGGCCGACGATATGAGCGACGGTACAAAAATCGACGACAAGGGTTTGGAGGAAGAGGTTGATTCATCGGGAATCGCGACATCCGACCACGTCGATCTAGCCAGTGCTTCATCTGCTATAAAGAAGGACACAGATGTGTAGACTGTCCTTACAAGGATAGAACTGACCTTAAATTCTGTACGCATTGTGGGGTAGGCGATCACTCTCTGGAGGATTGTCCTACCATGTTAGAAAAAATCAATAATAAGAAGAATGTTAATGTCTTGTCTTGTGTACAAAAGCATGATATATTAACCACTAAAAATCTGCATATTGTCACTCGTCAAGGCACAAAAACAGGCCCTGATAACCCACAAATTAGTAAGATTAAAAACACAAATGGGTATCCGGATCCTCTGAAGGAAAAACAAACTTATCAAGAAGCCACACACATATTTCAAGACATTGCACAGCAAGAAGATATTATTACCAGTCGACTTAGCATGACACAGCAATTAACACATCTCATCCAAACTGACCAATCCATAGCCCAGTTTATTGATTTATTACACGAAATAAAAAGCACTAACTGTGGAAAACAAACTAAGAACATTTGTAGCCTCAATAAAAAAGACAAAAACGATGTCGACCCACTTGTCGACCTGGAAATCGAAGGTTATCACGTCCGACAAGTGGTGCTCTATTTCAGGTCTTAGGTAAATATCATGACCAGAGATACATGGGAAAATATGGGCTGACCCCGACTCTATGAGTCAGGAATTTACCTAAAACTCACCGACCAAGGCCTTATTGAACCCATTGGGGTTTGGAAATATGTCAACACGACCATCAAAGGAATCTCGACTAAGGTGATTTTGAAATCATTGACCCAAAAGAAGGATCTAGCTCCTTCCCCGCACTAGTTGGTCGACCTTGGGGATGAAAGATGAAAGCCTCCATATCCCTAGACAAAGAACGAATTAAGTTAAAAGGAAATGGTCAAAAAGTCATCGTACCAATTAATCCTTCTCAAGGAGCACCTTGGACTGAACTAATTGATGAGGAAGTCGATGTCCGACAACTTTACCAGATTCATAATAATACGGACTATACCGAGCCAAACATTTATGGGGAACTTCACTTAGGTAACCAAGACTCAATTGGTTACAATTCAGATGCTGAATTATATGACTGGGAGATTGAAAATTATGAAACACAAGCAAGAGGGTGCTGGACTATAAAAAAGGTACAGAAAAACCCCACCCGACAGTGCTTCACTGTATCGATTATCCCCAAAGTATTTGAAAACAAAATCAGGGAACGACCTACATTACAACCGACCAATTTACATAATACCCAACTGCCCAGGTATAAGGAAAGAGAATCCCAAATAATGCACCTTGAACAAGTATCTAAAAATATTGGAGAACATGGCAATCTTCAAAGCTTAGTGGAAACATTTACAGGTCAAGCAGCTAGATGGTGGAACACCCATCAGACAAAATTACAGACCTGGACAACTGCTTCAACTTTCTTTGTCGAACGATTTGGTGGAAAAAATCTAACTCAGGAAGCTCAAATCCCTATCTTTGTCCAAGTCCAAGACCCAAAAGAACACATCAAGCTTTGTGAAAAGGAGTGGAGACGGCTTGGACACAAAAATGAGCGAGCCTGGCCACATTTGTTCCCTTCAACCCTAGCCAACTTTCCTACTAAATGGTATAAAATGGAGGAGGCTAGAGGAGAAACCTTCTTTTGGCCTGAACTCAAAGCAAATTTTATTAAGGACTTCCAGTTCCAACCTCTAAACGAAAAGTTGGCTGAGATAGCACACCAAATCAAAAAGTTTCTTCAACTGACAAATAACCAATTCAACCATGGCCATCGATAAATCAAGGACTGTAACAAGATACAAGCTGAATCAAAATCATAGTCGACACGATTACACTTGGAAAACGAACACACAGAAGGTAAGAGCTTTAGGTGGAAGACTGAACACATTGAAACAACCAAACTGATCTACTCAATCCTGAAAGTTGAGACCAACGACAAACCAGACCTAGACAGAATGACTGCAGCTGACTTTTCGGTGACATTCTCACAGTTTAAAGAAGGAAGTCGGCCGATCAATGAAGCTAAAGCACCAGAGTGGCTGGACGCCAAAGTGAAAACTAAGGAGGTCGACATTTCAAACGACAACCGTCCAAAAATAGCTAAGATTGGAGACTACTGGAATGAACACCAAACCACCCAAATCATCAACTTACTGAAATAATTCCAAGATGTCTTTGCAAGGGATTACAAAGACTTAAAAGGGTTAGTACAAGAAATGGGAGAAATGAAAATAGATACTAAACCTGATGTCTGACCTGTCAAGAAACGACCTTACAAACTAGCTCATAAGTATAAGGAGATAGTTAAGAAGGAAATAGACAACATGTTAGCAGCAGGAATTATTTACCCCATTGACCAGTCGGAATGGGCAAGTCCCATGGTCATACAACCCAAGCAACATGACCTGACCAGGTTAAGAATTTGTGTCGACTTTATGGAGCTCAACAAAGTCACACTCACAGATCCATTCCCCACCCCCTACGCTGATGAAATCCTGAATGAAGTTGTAGACCATGAATGTTATTCATTTACAGATGGATTTTCAGGATATAACCAAGTACCCATAGCAAAAGAGGATCAAAAGAAAACAACATTTGTATGTGAATTTGGGTCCTTTGCATACAGAGTTATGCCTTTTGGGTTGAAGAATGCACCTGCAGTATTCTCATGAATTGTTGTCAAAACATTCCAAGAGTATATTTATAAGACCATGGCAGTATACTTCGACGACTGGACCATATATTCCACCCTAAAGGATCACTGCACATGGCTCCGACTTATGCTGGAGAGATGTCGACAGATACAACTCTCCTTAAATATTAAGAAATGTACTTTTATGACTCCCATTGGGATACTCTTACGGCATATTGTTTGCAAAGACGGTATAAAGGTTGACTTTTCCAAAATAAAAATCATCCTCGACCTAAAACCCCCAATAAACCCTAAACAGGTCCGGGTGTTATTGGACCATACAGGATACTACAGGAAATTCATCAGACATTATTCAGATATGACTTACCCTCTGGAGGAACTGCTAAAAGATGATCAGGAGTTTATATGGACGGATGAATGCCAAATATCCTTCGACAAATTGAAAAGAAAACTGGTCGAAGCACCCATACTTAAATTTCCAAACTGGTCAACTAAATTTCATGTACATATTGATGCATCAGGCATTGCAATTGGAACCATCCTTACTCAACCAGGGGATGATGGGATGGATTACCCTATCATATACAGCAGTCAAAAACTAAATAAAGCTGAAAGGAACTACTCGACCACTGAACGAGAAGCCCTAGGTATGGTCTTTGCTCTCCAGAAGTATCGACATTACCTATTGGCCAACCCTTTTATATTTTATATCGATCATCAAGCTTTGAAGTACCTTGTTAATAAACCCCTTCATCATGGAAGACTCTGTCGATGGTTACTTCTTTTTCAAGAATTTGAGTTTGAAGTAGTGGTCCGACCAGGCAAGCTAAATGTCGGCCCCGACTACCTATCACGTATCGACACAGGGGAGGAACCGATCGGAATCGATGACAATTTTTCAGATGCACATCTATTTCGCATAGAAGCAGTACCCGAAGAACTATAAGAAATAGCTCAGTTCTTAGAGACAGGTCAGGCACCCAAAGGTCTAAACACCAAGAAGAAACAAATCTTAGCTATGAAGGCTACACCCTACAACCTCATCAATGGATTTTTGTACAAAATGGGGTTAGATGACGTTTTAATACGTTGTGTACTCGACCATGAGAGAGAACAAATCATGCATGAAGCACACTATGGACCTGCAGGAGGAAATTTTCAAGCGGATACAACTGCCAGAAAAATCCAACAGTCAGGCTTATGGTGGCCGACCATCCACAAGGATTGCAAAAACTTTGTTAGTCGATGTGATAGATGTCGACGACTTGGTCAACCTCTACCGAGCACAGAAATGCCCTTGATATCTGTAAACCCTAGTCTCACATTTGAACTTTGGGCTATAGACTTCATAGGACCTTTTCCTATCCTAGCCAAATGATCAGGTGCTAGATATATTATCACAGCAGTGGAATATGTCACTAAATGGGCAGAAGCGGAACCTGTCGATACATGTTCAAGTGAGGTAGCTGCTAAGTTTATCTACGAAAACATTATCACCGGATTTGGATGCCCACTCACATTGATCAGCGACCAAGGATCACACTTTATCAACAAAACCATCAAAAACTTGACCGACCAGTTTCACATCGACCACCGACGAACCACTGCATATCATCCTCAGTCGAACAGCGCCATTGAAGCTTTTAACAAAACACTAACCAAAGGGCTAACCAAAATATGAAGCACCGACAAAGATGATTGGGATGAGAAAATCCCTGCGGTTCTCTGGGAATATAGGATAGCATATAAGCGGTCGACCGATCAAACACCCTTTCGACTAGTCTACGGGCAGGAAGTAGTCATCCCCCTACATTTCCGATAGCAGACACCTATTATTGCACAAATACTGCATGTCGATGTCGAACATGCAAGAAAGGAACGACTATTTCAACTCAGTAAGCTAGAAGAACATCGAATCATGGCTATTCAGCATCAGGAAATTCACAAACAACAACAAAAATCCTGGCACGATCGTAACATCAAAAACAAAATCCTCTCGGCCGGTGACCTTGCTTTATTTTATAACAGTCGAGTCAAGGGCAAACCCAAGAAATTACACACATAATGGATGGGACCTTATGTTGTCGATGAAATACATACCAACGGTTCAGTCTAATTGAAAACGTTACAGGGCCTAGTATTCCGGAAGCTCGTTAATGGAGCCCGACTCAAACACTACAAAAACTGGAAAAAAAAAATCAAATAACGACCTTAACCATCAACCAAAACCTATAAAAAGACAGAAAAATTCCAAAACAAAATAATACATCCGACAACAAGCCATGATAGCAACTCACTACCTCAACCACCGACATCACCACCATCGACCATCTTCATCGACCAGTCAGGCCGATCGTTTTCACCCACGACACCGACCATCGACTTCGAAAGTCCCATCACGCATTGATGGCCTCGAGCGCCGAAACAAATCCTCCATTAAGTCGCACTCGAGTATTGCAGTTGGACTATCAAGGCCACCATTAATACACCCATTTTGACACTCAACCCCATCCCTGCCTATAAATCATGGACCGTCGAAGGTTCATTCACCACACCCATTTTCATCAGAGCACCTGCAATATCAGTTGACCAAAGCATAAGAACCTTGTCAAAACTCTGACCAGTCTGACACAATGGAACCGAAATTAACCAGAGCTATGACCAAGGCAAAGGAGTTGCAAGCCGAGGACACCCCCTTGCTCAACCGTCTCAAGAACATAAAAAACGCAAAGGTCCAGGAGGGCCCATTTCAGAAACTATGGCAAGAGATCCAAGAGTGGGCCTATATCGACAATAGAATGACACCGGCCGCTGAGAAAATTCGAAAGAGCTCTATCCTCCAGTACCCTAATGCACCACTGATGGCAAGCTTCGGTGGGACGAAGGAAGAAACAGTTAAATTCATTATCAGTCGCTACCATAACGGCCGATTCTACTTCGACCAGCCGATTGATATCACCGGGGATGTTATCTCCAAACTTACGGGTCTGTCCAACCAGGGAAGCCCTGTTCCTATTGGGATCAAGGAAGGGTTAGTCCAAGAGCTTACGGGCTCACCGTCGGGCAAGAAATGCAAGGGATTAATGATCAGCCATATTGCGACAAGGATGCCACAAATCATGGCTAAAATTATAGCAATCACCCTTACCTTGGCAGGTCGGGGCAGCGACCTTAAGCTGGAGATGTTGGAAGCGGTCGACACAATCGCGACCGAAGGACGTATCTACCGATGGGGAGATTATGTTGCGGACATGATCAAAACCATCTGTGAATGCTGCCAGGAGATGGGAGGTATGATCAAGTTCCCCTCTCTCATTATCTGGATTGTTATGTATCACATTTGTCCCGAAGGCAGTCCAGTCTTCCGGGAGTCGACCAGGTTCCAAATGCACAGATTTAAGTCCTTTTCACAAAAAGGCACCCTACATGAGCTAGCCCAGGGGAAAGTATTCCTAGAAAACTGGTTCCAGCAACTGAAGGTCCGCATGACGAGGTGGAGGGCGCCCCAGAACATCCGACGAAACCTCCCTGCTGAGTCTCACATCCAGTTGGAACTGGACCATACCTCAGTATGGTATATGTGCAGTCAAGACCCCAAAGCATAGGACCTCGACTACTATCCAACGGTCGAGTAGATTTTCCGAGAGTTGACCAGACAAGCGCAAACAAATATACCCATTCTAGAGGCTTCCAAACAGGTCGAATTCTCCATCATAGAGCCCCTCACCGACCAAGAAAAAGAAGAGGACTACGAGCTAAACCTATACATCAGCACATTTGTGTCGGAGGACACCCCGACTGTGCCCACTAGTCGGGTACACATCACTGTTAAACCCTCGACTGTAAAAGTAGTCGACCCTTGGTCGACAGAACAACAACAACCAACAGTAGAACCACAGCAACAGACAACTCCTCCGGCTCCAGCAATCGTCGACCCCACTCAAGAACCGACATGAGAAGTCGAAGCCACCAACCCGAAATATTCTTTATCCTGAAGCATCATCAAGAAGCTGGCTAAGGAGATAGCTATAGCCCGAAGAAAAATCAAAACCCAAAAACAACAACAAGGGAGGGGTAAGCGTAAGCTTATTCTGGCTGACTCGTCCGACGATGAGGAGGAACTAGCAGCCGCGGCCGTCGACATTGTCGAGGATGCCCATGCCAATAAAGTATCCGTTGAAGTTCAGTTTCAACGGTATCTAGAAGCAGGAGCTCCGGAGGGTCGGCCCAAGAAAGCCAAAACACAAACGACGCCTGAAAATGTCATCGACCTTATGTCGACCCCCCCACCCCCATCTCCGACGCCCGTAGTCGAAGAATAAGCACCAGCAGAACGGTTGGGTAGCCCCAGTGAAGAATATGAACGCGCAATCCTGGAGACACTCAGAGCCAGGGTCAACCAGGACGCTGAGGTTAAAGCTTTCTTTACGACACTGCCTTCACTGTTTAAGTCGGCCCAGAAAATAAAGATAATGGCTCCTCTCAAAATACACAAACAGATTTATGCCCAGGAAATGACAACATTTACCAGGATCAATGAAGAGGGCGACATCATAGGACACAGTCAGTCTGTCACCGAGCAGGTCGATCCTGAGACACAGAATGAACCACCCACGTCACCGTCCGAAGCAGCGATCTCTTCCGACGGTAGTATTGAACATATTCAAGCCACTCTTGCAACCCCTATCCATACCCCCACTGCATCCCCAACACCACCATCATCCCAACCTCCTTCCCCCCCACCTCCACCGTCGAAATCCCCACCACCAGAATTACAGCCAAACCCATCACAACCACCGTTATCTTCACAACTAGAAGCAGACATCCCACCTCTTCAAACAGAAAAACCCTCGTCCCCCATACCCCCTCCTCAAAAAGAAACACAGCCATCTTCTATACCACCTAACCAACTAGAACAACCCTCGATCTCCAATCCACCAACCACAGACCCAACTTCCACTACTGCAGGTACCCAAGAGCAAGAACAACAGCCAGACAAACAGCAGAAAAAGAAAGAGTAGCATAGACCATCCGGCCTCCGCATTACCCTAAGGGATGCAAGTTCCTTGGATGACACATAGGTCGGCCAACTCCTGAAAACAGTGGCCAAAGAGTCCAAGAAAAGGACAGATCGGAAAACTAAAGAGTTGGTCGCCAAAAATGCAGAAGAAGTCGAGTTTCTCGGCCGATACAGAGCTCTAGTCCAGACCGTGATACCAGGCCCTATAAACGTCGACACAGATCGACCACTTGAAAGAGCATATCAGCTCTTCGAGACAATGGTATCGATCGTCCAAACCCGACTGCACGAGACTAAAGAAGGACAAAAGGAGGAGACTGTTCGACTGCTCCTGGCCCAACACACTGCATTCTCGGAAGCTTACAAAGTTCTCCAGGATCATATGGAAGAACTACTGGTCACTGAGGAAGTATTATGAGACTGGCCTAATCACTATGGGAAAGTTTATCAGTAGACCAGGTAGGCAAGGCAGGGCATTCAGGCATTGGAAGGTCGGAAGTCGACAGAAGCAGAACTGAGGCAGACCATTGAAGAACAAATTGTGATGGAGACCAACAAACTCCAGAAGTTGGAACGAGAGGCACATCAGTGGGTTCAATAGGCCCTTCCCAATTTAGAGCGAGTCGACATCATCTGTCCTTAGATGAAATGACTCATCACTACTGCAGAAGAACAAAACCAATTGTTGGGTCCCAACATGGAAAACATAGCAGAAATGACCATGTCCGAAAAGATGTCGATCCTTTCAAGTCTTACCACTTTAACGATCGATATCCAGAAGGCATTACAGAGTTGGACCAAATTTCAGCATCATCTGGCCATCATAGCTCCAGCTATCGTCGAAGTCTGTGTCCAAAGGAGACCAACCATCCGGCTGCACAATCCCCAGCATGAGCAAGTCTGACTGCATCCGCAAGGATTCCTTTTTGTACCTCCCTGTTTCTTCGGGACGAATAAATGTTTTGTTCGTGGGGGAGATGTAGAAGGAGCAAGTCGACATAAGTCAACTTGAACGAAGACCGACTTAGTCAGCCGACTAAGTCGGTTGGCCGACTAAACTAAAATATTAGTCGACTTAACTAATAGTCGTGTCGGTTCACCGAATTGACAGGTAGTTATCTGTAACTATTTTGTAACCTGTATATATTAGGCTGTTGAACCAAGCAAGAACTCAGCTCAGTTCTGTGCCTTGTATGAACTCACTACATTAATATAATATGTTTTCCTATCTGTTCTTGTCTCTTGTCTCTTATTTATGGTTATGTTTTAGTATGTATTATTGGTAACCTTATGTGATCTGTGAGATTACAACACTAAATCATAGGGGGTATGTCTGGTAGTGTTTCTCCATGTTATCCTATAGGCCCATAAATCCTCTGGGAGTCTATTTTCCCAATCCTTATGATGTAAGTGAATGGTCTTAGTTAAAATGGCTTCTAATACTTTATTAGTTGATTCTACCTGAATATTAGCCCGAGGGTGGTAAGGTGAAGATTTGTAATGTCGAATGCCATATTTTGTAGTAATTTCTTTCATTAATTTAGAAGTAAACTAGGTACCTTGATTTGTGACAATTTATCTAGGTACACCAAACCAGGTGAATATTTCTTCATATATAAATTCTACCACCGATTTATCTATGGCTCTAAATAAAGCTTTATCTTCTACCCACTTGGTGACATAGTCCGTACAGACTAAGATATATTTCTTTTTACGAGACATGGGAGAAATTGGTCCTACAAAATCAAGAGTCCATTTCTCAAAAGGTTCAATCATAACTTTAGGTCGTAAAGGCATTTTATCAGATGACGTAAGTCTACCCATTCTTTGGAAATTATTGCATCCTTTAACATATTTGGAAGCATCCTTAAAAAATCTTGGCCAAAAATAACCAGAATGTAAGACTTTATATGTTGTCCTCTTATCAGAAAAATGTCCTCCACATGGTCCATCATGGCATGCATGGAGGATGTCTGTCATTTCACCCTCCCGCACACATCGTCGAATAATAAGATCGGGAGCAGTGCGTAAGAGATCATTATCAACCCAAGAATAATTAGAACTTTGAACTATAATACGATGCTTCTCATGTAGAGACAAATGGTTTGGTATTTTCCCAGTTGCTAAATAATTGGCAATATACACAAACCAAGGGATTTGAACAGACACAACAAATATATGTTCATCAGGAAAAGTGTCATCAATCGGTTTAGTACTATCTTCATGTTGAATCTGGGAAAGGAAATCTGCTACGAGATTTTCTTTACCGGGTCGATCAATGATGGTAATGTTAAATTCTCACAATAAAAGAATCCACCGGGTCACTCTACCATTGGTAATTGGTTTATTCATTATAAATATAATTGCGGAGTGATCAGTATGCAGAAAAGCTTCATAACCTATGATATAATGATGAAATTTATTAATAGAATAACCTGCTGCCAAAAATTCCTTTTCAGTAACAGTATAATTTAATTCACCAAGGGTCAAATTTTTGCTAATAAAATAGATGGCATAAGGTGTTTGTCCTTATTTTTGGCTGAGGACTCCTCCTATGGCCGTATCAGAGGCATCAGTAGATATGTGAAAAGGGAGGGACCAATCAGGACCCCTAAGTATTAGTGCCACCGATACTTTAGCTTTTAAGATCTCAAAATCATTTTGATAGGATTTTGTCCACTGGAATTCTAAATCCTTTGTAAGTAACTTAAACATTGGTGTAGCTATTTTAGTAAAATTTTCAATAAAGCGGCGGTAATAGCCTGCATGACCAAGGAAACTTCTTACCTCTTTCTAAATTTTGGGAGAGGGAAGGCCAAAAATTACTTCGATCTTTACAGGGTCTACCTTAATTCCTTGGGAAGAAACATGGTGTCCCAAAACTATACCTTCTGTCAGTAACATTTTAAATTTTTCGTGACTAAGGGATAAATTAGTTTCTTGACATTGGATCAATACCTTATCGAGGTTGTCAAGGGATTCTTGAAAAGTATTACCATAGGCCATAAATTCATCCATGTATACCTCCACACAGTCATGTATAAGATCAGAAAATATTCCTAAGGTTGCTTGTTGGAAAGTGGCAGGTGCATTACATAATCCAAATGGAAAAAAATGATAAGCATATGTTCCCCAAGGGTATGTAAAGCAGTTTTGTCTTGATCTTCTGGTGCTATTAAAATCTGGTTGTAACCACTATACCCGTGAAGAAAGGAAAAATATTGTTTACCTGACAAAGTATATAATACTTGATCAATAAAAGGTAAAGGAAAGTAGTCTTTAAGTGTATCTTTGTTTAACTCTCTAAAATCAACACAAATACGCCATTTCCCTATAACTTTCTTCAAAAATACTACTAAAGGAGATACTCATTTACTGTCAGAAATAGGATAGATGAAACCAACGATGAGGAGTTTTTGTAATTCCTCTTTTACTATATCCTTTAGAGAAGGGTTCATCCTCCTTTGTGGCTGCCTTACAGGTGACATGCTTGGATCCATATAAATATGTTGAATACAGGTATTAGGGTGTATACCCTTCATATCGGTGTATTCCCATGCAAATGCTCCAGCTTGTTTCTTAATAACTTTAAGTAGTTGTGCTTGTTGGTTTTCACTTAATCCAGCGTTTATATGTAAGAATTTTTCTGGGATAACCTCAACAGGTATGGTATATGATTCTGTATGCTCTTCAATTGTGAAGACATAAGGTGTTTTTGTAAACATTGAGAGAGCCATATTCTCTTGAAACTCATTTCCAAAAATCTGATCGAGTTGAGCAAAGGACTTAGGGAAATTTGTATAGGTGGTTGAAGAAACAAACTGGTTTAATAAATTCTCAGTGGTATGCTCCTGAATTGCTAAAGAAAAATCACTAGGAAGGGAGAGATCATCAAAGTCTTTATCCCCAAAAGAACAGTTTAACCACCATGAATTTTTAGTTATTGGTTGTACTGGGGGGTATAAAATAAGTCTTTGTGTGGACAACCCATTGGAAATAGTCATCTCCCCATCCCTACATCCTATAAAAGCATTTGCAGTAGCTAACCATGGTATTCCCAAAATAATAGGATGTCCTTTAGAAGGATCCTTTGATTCTATGACCATAAAGTTGACAGGGTATTCCCATGAAGCTACTGATACAACAATGTCATCCAGGACTCCAACGGGTTTTACCGTAGTGCAGTCTGCTAGTTCTAGGATGGAAGGGGTAAGTCGAAGAAATTTTCCTAACTGTAAAACTTCTAAAACTGTGGTAATCATCATGTTAATAGTAGATCCTAAATCAATTAATGTATTCTCTATGGTGGTGTTTTTTATAATTACAGTCACTACTGGGGTTCCTGGATTTGTATATTTTGCAATCTAGGACTGACCTATCATACATTCAGACATTTCTCCTATAACATGAATTGTAAGAGGGTCATTTTTCTTCTTTCCTAGGCATTTAATACAGAGCTATTTTATTACCTTACTATAGATTGGTATATCTTTAATAGCTTGTAATAGAGGGATTTTAATACAAATGTTCTTTAATTCATTCAAAGTGTTATACTCCGGATGAACTACAGGTCTTTCTATTATTAAATTTACTAGAAATGGAGGAATTTGTTGCTCCTGAATAGTCTCTTGTGGAGGATGGGTGTGTACTGGAACCTTTGGAATGTTCACATCCTCCAAAATAACATCATTCATAGGTTCACTTGAATCTTCTTCTTTGTCATTTGGCTCCTGAATGATTATTGGTGACTTGGGTTTATTATTCACAACTCTTCCCGATCGTAATTGAATTTCATGTACATGTACAATCGAGATAAGGTATGAGGGAAGAGTTTGCAACTCAATGATGTTAAGATGTTTAGTTGGTTTATTGTTAGGGTTAGGTATCGGCTGTGCAGGTAATAATGTTGGTCGAGGAGGATTTGCATTTAGAAAGTGATAATGTTGTTGTGTGATAAAAGGAACTGGAGGTACAAATCCAAGTGGCATTTGCTGGAAATTTGTTTAATTCTAAGGATAAAGATGATTAGGTGTAGGGACATATTGTGGCTGAGGATATGGTTGTCTTGTCCATCCTTGTGATAAATATTGCTGTTATGGAAATTGAAGAGGAGGATATTGAGGTGGCCAATTCTGCCAGCTAGAATTGTTCCATTGTTGAGGTGGTTGATATGGAGGATAATAGAGTGGAGGTTGTGGTGGAAAGTTTGGATATGTTGGTTGATCTCTAGGTTGCCAAGGAGGTCTCCTAGATGTTTCAGCTACATCCCCACTCTTATAGATGGCTTGAAACCTGGGAAAGGATGGGCAGTTATTTGTTGGATGCTCTTATGTACAGATGTGACATACAGAGATGTTGTTTAATGGAGATTCCCTTTGGGGATGTTTAGTTCTACATCTTGGACAAACAATACTCATTGTTGCTCGTTCTTCATCTGGCCTCTTCTTGGATTGTAAAGCATCTAGTTGAGAACCCATTTCTCCTAAGATATCGGTCTTAAAATTCTCCAACGGGTTTCCTATCTCTACTCTTGTAATACCTCTTGAACTAGGAACATTTCCTCTTATATTTCTACTAAAAGGCTCTTGAAAATTTTTCATAACTTTTCCCCTACTCCTAGAATAATTTTTACACATCTCACCAATCTATGCAAACGTTTTATGGGAAATATCACCAGCTTCCATTAGATTAAGAATTTCTAATAAGTCCTCGGAGATTCCCTTAAGGAAAAGTGTACATACTGTATCTTCTCAGAGGTCATTATATTTAGAATTATGTAATGTATAAATGAACCTCTCAAGATAATCCTCCAGGCTCTCGTCTTCAAGTTGTTGTATCTTGAATATATCATTTCTAGAGTCCTTAGGTTTGCATTATTCTTGATATTTACATAAGAATTAGTTTTTCATATCATCCCAAGTCCTCATAGTGGATTCTCCCATGAACCATCTCAAGGCAGAATCGTTGAGCGTAGCAGGAAAGAGTTTTAGTTTGTGAGCATCTTGTAGATAATTATAACTCCTACAAAGGATATCGAACTTGAATAGGAATGTGTCCCGGTCCTAACTACTTTTTCCATAGAAAGTAGGTAAGGAGGAAGGAGGGATGCTTTTCATAGTTACATCATGTATTGTATCTAAGATAGGGAACCCAAAGGTAGCCTCGGTTCAATTTTCCCCTTCTCCTTGTTCATTTATAACTTCATCATGATCTTCGTTTTCTCCCCGTCTTTCCATATAAGCTAGATTCTTAACATAGATATACCTAGGAGGCTCCTTTAGAGGTGAGAATGGGTCATCCCAAAGTTCTTTTTTGGGAGATATCTTCCTCTGATCAACCGTGTTTTTATTAAATCCTAGAGGCATAGTAGGTTCTACTATAGAAGTTTCAATTTGCAAAATAACTGGATCTACTAAGGTTCCAAATAGATATTTTACTTGAGCAAGATCAACAAAGTCAACAAATTTTGGATCTCCTACTAGTGGAAAAGTTGTGTTAATTGGATTTGGAACTAGTGGAGGAATAGGGGTTTCTAATTGTTGATCCTATTGAAATTCCTCAGATTCTACCTTACAGAACAACTCCCCAGCAATGGTGCCAAAAGTGTTGGGTGTTTTATTGTCTAAATTAATCCATCTATTCTTTAATTATCAACTGGGGTTGGTAAGCTTAGAGTTGACACAAAATATATGCGAAGGTAGAGGGTGTCGTGTAAATATTTTAACAAACAAAATATCGAAAGATCCTTTAAAATGAAAAACCGAGTCAAACTCCAAAAAATGAAATTATTAAAGTAATTAAACTAAGTTAGACTAATAAACTAAACAATTGAAAATAAGTTTCAAACTGAAGTATAATCAACAATTGACTATTCAAATGGGAAACTAGGGTACAAGGAAAACTTAACTTATAAGAAACTAGAAAACTTAATAAAAGAAGCAAGTAGAAAACTTAATAAAGAAAACTTAAAAAGAAACAAGTGGAAAACTTAATAAAAGAAATATCTTTAGGTTCTATCCTACAAGTTCTTTCAATAATAACACAACATAGAAAAGACAACCTCAAAACATACTAAGGGAAAACACATATAACCCTAAATTTTGCATACAAACAAATAAATCAATTCAAAAGGAATAAACATAAAACCATACAACAATAAAACAAAATCAAAAACAAAAATTAAGAATAACTTAAACTTCGTTCAAGGTAAAAGAAGTAAGGAAAATGATAAAACTTTAATAAGTAATTTAAAACAACTAAACTTTAACTTTAATGTTAAACAAAATTTATTATCTAAATATTACAGTCAAAACATAATTCAGATAGTAACAAAACAAAACTAAAAACAATCTCAAAATACATAAAAAAACACTAAAAACAGAACTAAGGGCTGAATGACAGACTGAACTGTGGGTCTGAAAGGGTGGCCAAATAACAGATTTAACAGGTTGTCTGAATCACAGTCCGCACAGTTAAAATGGTAAAAATTAACCTAAGTGAACTAATCTTCAGCTGAAGTTGTGTAGATGTAAATCTAAATCATCACAACAGTAAATAAACCTATTCAACAACAAATACTTAATTTTAAACTAATTCATAAACAAAAGGAATCATTGCATATTAATCTAAGAGACAAACTGGAAATTAACTTAAATGAATTCATGACAGGAAAGAAATGAACAGAACTGAATTTAAATGAAAGTAAGCTATTTTATATGCTTGGAAAAATAAAGACTAAACAATAAATACTGGAAATGAAATAACTGGAAACAAAATGACTGTAAGAAAATAACTGAAAGCAATCTATGCGCACATATAACTAATTAACTTCGAAATAAAACTAAGCTAATGTATTACAGAAAACATATAGAATAGATTTTACTATAATCTAATGGAAGAAAACTAGAAATTAAACTAAACTAGCTAAAATAGAAAATAAACTAAGCTAAACAAAGAAAATGAACCTCTGGTTGACGAGGGGCCCTCTCAGCAATAACGGGTGATGCCTGGCTAACTTCTACTTAAATGCAATCTTCAACAACAATGCCTACAACTCTTTATTTAGATGGTGGAACAGAAATACAAAGTTTAAGAGTAAATCACAGTAAGAAATCTTCTCCTAACTTTGCTAATTGACTGATTTTCTAGCTAACTAAGCTCTCTCACAGAGGCTGCTTTATATAATGATTTATAGGGATGAGCACATCAACCCTTTAGTGGTGGACTGCTCTCTAAATTTAGTCAACTATAATGGAATTTAACTGATCACAGGGCAGCGCATAAGCATCTCCCTTATTCAGCACAAATAGTCTTCAAAGGTGGCACACAGGCTTCTCTTCAGCATGAACGATCTGTAGAGGTGGCGCACGAGTTTCTTTCTGAGTGCAGCAAGTGAATGCTGGCGAAAAGAAGAGAGTGTAGTGGTGGATCTTTTGGGCATGAGTTGAATGCATCAATCCAGAACGTGGATGGTTGATGTGGTGGCGAACAAAGTAGAATGCAGGTTGGAAAGTATCTAGAACATAGCTCCATCACCAGACACATGGATAACTAGATTGTTTGTAGTTGTTCCAATGTTTTAATGCTTGGAGTTAATTCTCAGCAGCACACAGTCTGATGGGTGATCTAGACGGAGTGCTAAATGGAAGGATGGGATGTGAGCTGGATATTCTAGGTGTTGATCTAGGGTGAACAGAGTGTCTATTTGCTGGCATGCTTCAGGACTAGAGTCTTCAACAACAAATTTCGACATCTGGCAAAACACCAGTGAATTCACACAATGGGTTGAATGAAAAGTTGGACGCTGAGATGGACATGCTGTGCGAAAAGTATGCCGAATGTGTTTTGCGTATTAATTTGGCCCAAAAAGATTATAAAACCTGCAAACAATTATACAAACCAATTAATACATCAAATGAGTTTCAATAATGTTGTTTTTAATTAATAAAACCATAAACATGATAATAAAAGAATAATTTTATATAAACCTTAAAAACACTCATACCTGAAGTTGAATAATGATTTGCATGTCATAAAATATACAAAATATAATAAAATATGTGGTTAAATGAGTAATTTATATACCAAAAATGATAACAAATCTAGGACCAATAGCTATCGACTAAGCATCAACATGGACATGGAACCCCTTCGTTTTTTCCCTAAAAATTAATATTGGTGGTGCAACATTTTTTTGCTTTAGTATGTTGAGACTTTTATGGAACTCATAATTCCATTTAAATTTCACATATTTTTTCAGCAGTTTCTCCATTGGGGTCGTGATTACCACATATACCCATATAAACTTCCTGTAATATCCTGTGTGACCCAATGTGGCCCGCAGTTTCTTCATTGTCATTGGTGCAAGTGAGTAAACAATGACCGCAGTCTTGGTTGAGTCTACCAACATGCATTCCTTGCATATAATGTGTCCCAATAGGATTCAAAATGGTGTGCAAAAGATGCATTTTTTTAGATTCTATGAAATCTAATGTTGTCGACATCTTTCCATCATCAATCGAAGGTTTGTGGTATGGTATTTTATCAAGCCATAGACATTCTATTCATCCATACATACCACTAAGAACTTATGAATTAAATATTTGAAACCACCAACTACTAACCATTGACACTTTGGTATCAATGAGAAATTAACCATTGACACTTTGGTATCAATGAGAAATTATATGTGTAATGCTTTTTTGTTCCACACATAGTGCAATGGATGTTGGTCCTAAGGTTTTTGTTCTTTCTTTCTTTGCTTGGGTAGATTATTGGTCCCCTCATTATGGTTATGATGTCTTATGTTCTAGTTTTGTTGGGGAGGGTCATGTAGTAGGGATTTCTCCTTGCTACAGGGGCAGGAATGGCTCCCTTCTGTCTATAGCATGGAAGGGTAGGTTCTTATGTGGAGAAATGTAGGAAAGAAAAACTGAAATGAAATTAGACAGAAAGAAAAGCAAAGATGGAGAACCCCTCTGCAAACAAGGTTAGGGCTCTGCTTCCAACAACCTAAAAACAACTATTAAACAAAAATAAACCTACAAAACAAGATAAGAAGCAATCCTGCAAACAAATATTGGTTATAAACAACTAAACTGCTAAAGCAAATACATAAGCAAAACTAGGTTATGCCTCTCCTTTGGTGAAATGGGCCACCATGCCTTGGCTGGAAGAAGCACCTCCCTATCTCACTCAGCAATGGAAGAGCTATGGCTCAATGGGGAAGATGAATGGAAGAGAGGGGGATGTGGGTGACTTGAGAGGCAAAGAATCTCAAGGCATCCACGGGCAGCATAAAAGTATGCAAGAGAGGAGTTATTTGAGAGTGACCCCCACCCCTCCTTTTATAGCTTTTTTGGGGATTTTTAGGGTTTTAATCCCTTGGTCAGGGATTTAGCCCATTTTTTGGGCTTTTAAAACCTTTTTCCCTAACTTTAGCTCCTTTTAGGGTTTTAGGCTCCTTTGAGGGGTTTTAGCCCCTTGTTGGAGGCTTTAGCCCCTAGGAGAGTTATTTAGGCTCCTTTTTGGGGGTTTTAAGCCCTTTTACTCATTTTTAAGCCTTTTTAGGGTGTGAGGGTCTAATGGGGTGATACGAAGGTCATGTATGGGTGTCCTTGGGTGGTGTAGGCCATGTAGAGCTAAGTGAGGGATTTTTTGGGTTAACAGATTTCCCCCTTATGTGTGAGGGCAGGAGCTCATCGTATGGCCGACGGACATCATGGTGCTTCCGAGGTTGGGGCATGGTGGCTTTTGGTTTTTGTATTAATATGATTCCCATCAATGGGTGAGATACCAATAATGTGTGACATGTATATGGACAAGGTGGGCATCCACATGCTCGTGACAATGTCAAAAGAATAATTTGATCTATGCTCTAAAATACAAGAGCCGATCATATACAACTAATGATACATAGTGGTTTCCTTAATTAGAGGCTGAATACAAAACTGATATGAAGAAATGCTACATTGGACCCATGACATTCTCATGGAATGATATATATTCATGACTGATGGCCTACTGGATCTGGGATGGTACATAGCTGTATGGACTCGCTGATTGAGAGTCAGATTCTTTGTGGTACAAGTATGTTGCATCAATCATAAATCTATATAGAAGCACTGCTAGGGATTCTGAACACTGTCTCCAACGCAACCCAAAAATCACAAGGGACATAATTTGTTTAGGTCCCTTGAATAGACTCATAAATGTGCTAGATTCAGGTGACATTTGGGGTCTTCGACCAAATGTTGCATGGACCAAACCCTGTACGAATCTCAATGGTGTGATGATGTAGTTGAAGTCGAGCACGTGAGAAACAACCATCCCAAGAGGAACTAAGGACTCCTCTCAAGTGGTCCAAGGAACTCATCAATGAGGTTAGTGAAACCAGGATACCGAGACCTTTGGGTATATCCTCTAGAATATGTGTGTTGTCATTGACAAAGGGAGACCTGCCGCTAGTCAAGGAAATGGTGTTTCCTTGACTATAAGCATGAGGGATATAACTGAAAGGTGTGAGACAATCTGCAGAATGACCCACTGAATGGGGGGGTGAAGGGAAAGAGTTGAACAGGGGAAAAGGGGAGTGTGGTAGAATCAAACTTCCTTTGTTCAGAGTATGATGGCAGGGCGGACCAGGTAGCAAATGAAACTGACTCATGGGAATTAGATCATGGCTATAGTACTGGGAATGTCACTGTAGATGGGAAATACTTGGAGGAGGTAGACACTTTTGACATTGATGGGATACAAGGAAGACACATTGCAGAGTATACTCCGAACAAAGGCGACCCAATGTGGGCATGCTTCCAAACTATTTTCTGTGGGGTGGTGTCTAGGGACACCATTGTGGATTTTTGGCGAGCCTGAGAAGGTAAATGCTCAATGGTGCTTTCAATTTTAGAGAATCTGGAAGCACGAAGAAGACTCTAGTGGGGGCTCTTTTTCATTGGTAGTCTCATGTGCCTGAAAAAGGATAAAAGTATACATAGGAGAGATCACCCATCCTTTGGGGGGTGAGAGACTTCTTTACCGTTGGTAGTCCAATCAGGCCAGAAAAGGTTAAACCTATACTAACTGGACAATCATTCAAATACTTTTATGAGCATGAAAGAAACCAAGTTTGCTCGGTAATATTTTCTTGATGAGAAGGCTGGAAAAGAGCTTAACAACAACCCATGGTGAGCTTTTTCATAATATGTGGCCCCTTTGCCTGAGAAAGCATAAACGTATGCAGAGGGGAAGTGTCTTGGCTTGAATATGCCAAGGTGATCCTTTTCACTTGATGGTCTACATAGTTTGCAAAAGGAGGTAAGTGAGACGATGTAGACGAACTTTCCTATACTTTAGTGAGCGGGAAAGGAAGCAGTTGTGCTCGGCTATCTTTTCATTGTTTTTAAGAGTTAGAAAAGAGATTAAATGAAACTCCAGTGTAGTCAACCGATTGCAGTGGCATAGGCGGTGCCTCATGTCGGGACAGTGGACAGTGGTCCAAAGGTCATCCATGTAGTATGGACGGAGCACATGGCTCTCAAACATACCAATACATGCACAGGATAGATTGCGACAAAGGCTCACGAGTCGATGTGGCAGCGGCACAAAAAACGAGGTGGATCTCAGATAGAGGTCGAGAGAGGTGTGTGTGAGTTATGGTGGATGGAATTGACTACATGTGATGTGAGTGCAAGTCTAGAGGCAGTTATATGCCAAATACATGCAAGAAAAATAAATCATTTTGTGGACAATGGTCTAGAGATCCACATAAGGTGCATTGGATGGAGAAGACAACTATATGTTACAAAATAAAAATGATTTTCCTTAACGGGTAGTGGCCCGAGAACCTGCATGAGTAGTGGTAGGAAAGTGTGATGCAAGTATATGTCCATAGACACTTGCATCACCATGATGTGACTCGTAAGTCAAGGTAACTTCTGGGAAGCGATCTTGAAATTCGTTTGTTAAACATGAGACAATGGTCTCATAAGGAGATAGAAATTTGGGCCCGGAGGTGTGAGGGGTGTCTTGAACAGGTTTCAGGTGACTTTGAATTAGTAGCTGATGGTGCTACCCCTAACTTGTGCTAAAAAATGTTAAAAAAAAAGAAAGGGAAAAAAACTACACTATAAGGGACTCATAGTGGTTATATCAGGAATAGACTCTCTTGAGGTGGAGCTCGTTGGGTGACTTCTTCAAGATTCGACTCTCTGATTTAGCGAAGAGGTATGCCCCCTTGCCGAGATGAAGGTCATTGGCAAGGTAGGATGATGAAATCTGGTATTTTATGGGAAGAACCAATTCCACACTATGGTTTAAAAGGAATGGAGTAAAACCAAAGGTGGTCTTACATATATCTCCGTCATCATGTAAGCGGTGCCAGGATAGATCAGGTGGATCTTCCATAGCTGATGAGACAGAAGGGAAATTGATGCTAGAGATCATGTAAATGGTATTGGTTGTGGTTTTTGTGGCCTTGCCCCCAGTCTCTGTTGGAGTAAGAGGGGCAAGCCTGGAGACAGGAGGAGTCTTTGATGGACCTGGAGGTAGGTGCAACATCATCTCAATTGGATGGACATGAGTCAACACATCCTAGGGCCACAGAGGTAGGGTAGGTGGTTCAAGGTACCACATAAGACCTCCCAGTGTGAAATATTGAGATTGCGGGTTTCCAAGATAGAATTAATCACGATCTCGTATGGTAGGAAAAAGAAAGGGAAAAGGAAAAGGAAAGGGAAAAGGATCATGTTAATCGGGAATGAACCCCACTGTTTCCCTATTAACTGAGGTTGAGGTTGCGACCGAGGTTGCGGCTACAGAAACAATGGAAGAGACAGGTTTTATGGACCATTGGTGATGGTGGAGATAAGAGGGTCTGTAGAACTGGACATCATGTAAATGGACATGGTGTCTGAAGAAGGAGGTGGGGGATGAATTTATTTGATCAGGGTGATCTCAGAATCCAAGGAATGTTGACGAAGGTCAGATAAATCCACTCAAAATTTGGGAAAGTATTGGAAATGGTGAGAATATTGTACATACAAGCTGTAGAGGGTGCAAGCATGGTTTGTTCTTAGTGACTTGTTTCTAACTATTGGCACAGTTGGAATTTCAACCACGGGGAGGTTTTCAGTTGTGTCCATGGCATCCAAATGCATACAGATCATTGGAATTTCAGGGCAATTCTGAGTTGGATGGCCCTGTTGTTCGCAAATGGTGCAAGGCGAGATCTAGCAAGGTTCTTTAGTGGCTTTGGAATTCTTTCCCTTGGCCTTTTTTGGGTGGGGCAGTGTAGGTGTGGGTGTGGTGGTTGGTTTTTGTTGACTGGGTGGAGGATGGGACTCGACCGCAATGGGCTGCATAGTTGTTAAGACTACCTGGGGCATTGATGGTTGAGTTGGTGGATCAAGATACCACATGAGAATTCCTAGTGTAAAGTTTGGTAGGTTCAGGGTGGCCATTACCAGCTTGCTCATGACAGCAGGTGGGGGAAAGAGGAAGGGAATTGTATGGACTAGAGAGGAGCCCAGATAACTCCCTGCTGGTTGTATGTGGGGGTGCGGTTGTGGTTGTGATTGTGCGTAATGCTGCAGTTGTGGGTGATGTTGCGGCTGTTGTTGGTCTTGCGACTGCAAACGGTGTTGCGGTTGCGGTTGGGGTTGTGGCTGTGCTTGTTGTTTGGGTGCAACAGTGATGGATGAGACCATGCACAAGTCTGTAGTCTCATTTTGTGTTGGTGGTGGTGACACTAAGGGGAAATGGGCCGTCATGGTGGTATTGGAAAACAACCCAGGGCCCACATTCAATATTGGGGAGGTTGGTGTGTTCTGAACCATGGTGTTTATTGCAGGGACAACATTGGCATGTGTTGTTGTCCCTTGTGGCTCAATGGTGGTGATGGTAGGGATAACATTGGCGGGTGCCGTTAACCCTTGCAGATCATGATAAGTGATTTGATCAACCATCATAATCTTTCCTTCATGGGGGAACATCATGAGACAAAAGACAGTTGATGCGACCGCTCTCATGGCGTACATATAACTTCTTCTGAGGAGAAATCTATAGTCCAGTTTAGCATTGAAAACCTCTATGTCAATTAGAACTGTCTTCCCAGCTAATGTGATGGGGACATGGAAGAGCATTCCTTGGGATTTAGTGGGATGGCCATCATAAGCCCGCAGAGTTGTGGAGGAGGGTTACAGAATTGGTGATCCAAGTTTCTGCTAGACTAGGGTAGACATAACGCATGTATATGCACCCTCATCTACTATGCACCGGTGCACAACCAAATTCTAGATAGACACCGGTATTTGGAATGTGATAGTGGATGGCATGCATAGTTCTCCATTCTCCATGTCGAATGTGATCAACTTGGAGTCAGAGGGGTCTACGGCCCCAAGAGTGGCTAATAAGGCTTTCTGCTGTGTTGGGCACATTTTGAGTACCTCCAGAGTGGACATGGCCATTGGTGTTTGGGCCAAATGATCCACGATGCTATAGCTGACCACAGCTCTAGCCATGACATTATTGACCACTCTACATATGGGGGGGCGAGGGAAAGGGGGTAACTGATTTGGATGTGGATGCCGTTGATGTGTCAGCGGGTTCAGTGGTGGTTTCATACTGATTTCATCTAGTCTGTAGGTTGACCTCTTTAGTTGTCATGTCTAGCAGGTGGTGGACACCTGTTTTAGCTGTGGGAGGTGCCCCTGGTGCATTGGGATTGGGTTTAGGAGGGGGTGTGGTTGCCACCAATATTTGGACCAGTAATGGATTCTGAAGCACCATAGGAGGAGGTCCTTGTGGTGCCGGGTTGGGTTGGGCTTGGTCTGTTGTGTTGGTGGCATGTTGAACCTTGTTTCGAATGGCCTGCTTTGCGCGTCCCATGAAGGGACACTCGAATGTGTAGTGCCCATAGACCTCATACAGTGTGCACAGTTGGTTTGTGTGCAATGGGGTGTTGTGTCTAGGTCCATTTGGTCATGGGGGGGTTTGGGCGGGTCGATTTACTGCGGCATTGTTGGGAGGGTTTGGTTGTTGACTGCCTCCTTGCGGTTGGTTATTGGCTTGGTTCCAGGGCTGATTATTTCTAGCTTTCCCTTGTTGATTGTTGGGGGTAGGCTGGTTGGGATGGTTTTGTTGTGCAAATACTTGTCCCAACAAAGTGAGTTGAGTAGGGGCAGTGGTTTGAACCATTTGCACTAGTGGTGCATAATAAATTTGGCTGGGTTGCGGTGCCACAGATGTGGGCATTTTTCCTGCATACTGCTATGTTGGCCATGCCATGGACTGAGCCTACTACGGTGGCATAGGTTGTGCATAGAAAGTTGTTTCTCGATACTAGGACATCATTCTGGCATAGTCTGGAGTTTGGCTTTGGTAAGCAACACTAGCAGTGTTGCTTGGTTGTGGTGGAACTACAGGTGGTGTCGAATGGTGTTGTGCTTGTTGGGAGACTGAGCCTATGGTGCCATTTGTAGCATGGGATGCCCACGATGCATCCCAGTAGGAGGTACCCAGATGGGGAGCATCTAGAATGACGGTGTATAGGTATCCAGACTGAGAGTAGATCAGGTCAAACTGTTGGGCTTTCAGTATGGCCTCCTCTTCGGATTGAGGACATTTGGATGCGATGTCCTTTGCTATGGGTGGGAGCAAGGTTTTGAGAAACCAATCCAAGAAGATCCTATCGTCAAGTTGGATTTTGCACAAACTACGACGTTGCTGCCACTCATGGATGTGGTTGATTATATGAGTCGCAGTGCTCTGGCGGTAGGATAATAGGATTTCCAGCCCTTCGTCATATCTGACATGGATTTGGAAATACTGTAGGAACATGAAAGCTAAGGAGTTGAAATTTGGGTACTTGGCTTGCGGTAGCTCAATGTACCACTTGGCCGCAGCACCTGTTAGGGTGCGTTGAAATAGCCTCAGCCTGATGGAATCATATACGATGTTGTTTGATAAGCACCATAGATGGAATGTCATGATGTGGTTTTGGGGGCACTCCCCTGCCTTTCCTTGAAACTTGGGAATGTTTGATGTCAGCTTGGTTGGCATGGGAGGCCAAAAAATTTGGTGGCGGATGGGGTCGTTTGTCAATCAAGCCAAATTAGGCAAGTTGAGACGAGCCATGAAGGGTAGGTTTGACCTCAGGTTAATGTGAGATGGGGCAGCGATGTTGTGGGGTTTGCAGATGCATAATGCACCTGCATGGCTGGGGGCACTTATTGTGGCACCATTGTAGATGGGCCAATGCCCGCAAGTGTGGTGGGGGGGACAGTGTGGGTTGACGGGCCACTGCCCCCAAGTATGATAGGAAGGGTAGTGTATGTGGAAGGGGCACTTCCTCCCTATGTGACAAGAGGGGTAGTGTATGTGGAAGGTCTAGTTCCCACAAGTGTTGTAGGTGGGACAGCTTGAATGGTTACTATGGGTGGTGGAAACTAACTGATGACAGTTTGCATGACCATGCTGGGGCCACTTGCAGGGTTGTTGGTGATTATTTGTGGTGTGGATATGGGTCCACTAGCTATGGCTATGCCAAAAAATGGATCCAGATTTGCACCAGCCATGGGGCTTGATGGTGCAGTATGAAGGTCTGGTTCAGATTGATATGGCTCTAAATTTGAATAAGAGGCTGTGTAGCCTTCTGATGATGTGATAGGTCATTGAGAATGGTCTCGACGGTGTCGGTTCAGTGTTCTGAATTGTGGTGGTTTGCCTCTTAGGCGTGAGGAAGAGCGTGGGGGATCAATTGTGTTAGATGTTTATCAAATTGGTGGGAATGATTTTTGGGCCCCGGTTTCAATGGATTCCTATTGGTTGTAGGTGGTCACTCGGCCACCAAGACTAGCAGAAGACAACACTTGGATTTTTCCTCATGGGCGTTTCTACTCAATCAGTGGGTGTCGTTGCCCGTTTCACTTAGCAATTCCTCCCAGCGGCCAGCTACTTTGGGGTTCCCTTCGTACTCCTCACAATGAGTTTCTTGGCTAAGCCCAAGTACTTCCCATGGTTAAGGCAGTCAAGCACTTATGTCCTCAAAGACTGTAGATTTTTTGAACTTAGTGTAAATTGATAAATTTTAAGGGCTCTCTCAACGTCATGAACTGAGTTGGATTGATTATGTGGTATGGTGTATATGTCTTTCTATCTTTCTGTTATCAGGTGGCTGCAAGTGGTTTATGAATATGTCATAGAGTTCATATCATTATGTGTACAAGTAATAAATAAACATAAATTTGTAAGCAGATACAATTTTTTACCCTGAATTTTGATGGCCTAACTAGGTGACTACCTTACACCTATATTCTTCTTTGACAAAGAGAGGGTGTTGGGCTCTCAACACAATGGGACTAATCCCATCCGTAGATCCACAGGTCACCTCCCATATTCAAGGTTGGTCAACAGGGAGGACACTTAGTGCCATGAGAAGCCCTCCTTCTCTACCCCCTCTACCTTCCAGGTCATCTATTTTTAATGGTTTATAACAATATTCAGTGAAGGGCCTATTACTATACGAGCTATGCCCTTCTTCGTATCCCAGAATACCCCAAAGGGTGATGACTGGGTAGAGGAGGAAGGGTAACTAAGACTGTTAATTTTATGTCAATTTTAGTTAAGCTACATTCATTAAGCCATTAATTTTTTTTTTGAATTCACACTTTGTTTCTACATGAAATTGCGGTAAATTAAAACAAAAACAGAAATGTAACTACTATGCTAGACAGAGGCGGCAGAGCCATACTGAAAGTCCCTAATAAATTGAAAATTAACCTCTGATTGACAGACCTCACGTTTTGGGTCAAATTTGGCAAGGGGGTCGCAGAATTTTTCCAGAAACAGGCAAGGGGGTTGCATAGATTTCACAAACAGAAGCCATCTGCCTTTCTGAGTGAATTCGCACGTTTTGGGGGAAAAAAGTGACCTGGTCGCTCCTGTGAGGCCTAAAAGAGCAACCTCATCCCCTATTCAAGCCCAATAAGTGTGACCTACTCCAGATTTGGGGTTTTTCTGATCCTGAGTCAGATCCAACCGACAGTAACCTGTACTATGGCCAAACAGACTCGGATTTTACTTGCAGAGGATTCGGCAACGAAAAAAACTGAATTAGAACAATATTTAACCTAGATCTAACAAGAAATTTTAAAAACTAGGGCATAAACTGAAAAAACTTGAAATTTCAAAAAACTGAACCAGGGATCTTGTGGGATCAACCTGGTATGGTCGCCAGTTCTATAGCAGGGATTTATCCTTGCTATAGGGCCAGGAACGGCTCCCTTCCATCTATAGGACAGAAGGGTAGATTCCTATATGGAGAAATGCAGGAAAGAAAAAACAAAATGAAATTAGACAGAAAGAAAAGCAAAGATGGAGAACCCATCTGCAAACAAGGTTAGGGTTCCGCTTCCAATAACTTGCAAACAACTATTAAACAAAAATAAACCTGCAAACAAATATTGGTTAGAAACAACTAAACTACTAAAGCAAATACATAATCAAAACTAGGTTATACCTCTCCTTTGGTGAAATGGGCCACCATGCCCTGGCTGGAAGAAGCACCTCCCTATCTCACTCAGCAATGGAAGAGCTATGGATCAATGGCGACGATGAGTGGAAGAGAGGGGGATGTGGGTGGCTTGAGAGGTAAAGAGTCTCAAGGCATCCACAGGAAGCATAACAATATGCAAGAGAGGAGTTGTTTGAGGGTGACCCCCACCCCTCCTTTTATAGCTTTTTTGGGGATTTTTAGGGTTTTAAGCCCTTGGTCAGGGCTTTAGCCTCCTTTTTGGGATTTTATCCCCTTCCACCCTAACTTTATCTCCTTTTAGGGTTTTATGCTCTTTTGAGGGGCTTTAGCCCCTTTTTGGAGGCTTTAGCCCCTAGGAGAGTTATTTAGGCTCCTTTTTGGGGTTTTTAAGCCCTTTTACTCATTTTTAAGCCTTTTTAAGGGTGTGGGGGTATAATGGGGTGATACGAAGTTCGTTCATGGGTGTCCTTGGGTGGTGTAGGCCATGTAGAGCTAAGTGAGGAATTTTTTGGGTTAACAGGGTGCTTAACCCTTCCCCTTGTTGTTGGTTTTGATTTCTCTTTCCTTTCTTCTTCCTCTAATTTTGTAGATAAGGAATATTAATAGCATTCAAAATCTCAAATTGTTGAGTTTGTTTTGTGGGAGAAGGTTGTAATATATTAAACCCAACATGAGTCATGGGGTGAGTACCAACTAGACAAGGGAACAACAAATATGGGTTATAATATGGATTGTGTGCTTTGTAATACGTGGACATAATATCACATGGTCCCACTGGGGGTAATGGTAGTGGAGCAATTTGTATCGGGGTTGCGTTGAGGAACATATGAGTGTGTGCTCTATATGTGATTTTTCAAAATGGAGTTTTCAAAGTTATTGGAGGGGAAACCAATAGTTGTTGTGCCGACATGTATTTATACATCATATTGTATGGAATAGAGACAAGTGGGTTTGGAATGTTTCCTCGATGGGAAACAACTCCATTGATCTAAAAGGTAGAGCGTCATGTGCCAAGAGGAGCTTGGTTTAGAGAACAATGATAAGGGACATTTTGAGATGACTGTATACAAATTCCCAGACCGAGAATATATCATATTGAAATGTTGTGCCTTAAGAATTTCCTCTTCTTCCATTTTGGGCATAGTGGTTTCCATGCCCTTGGAAATTATAGGAAGGAGTGATTTAAGGAACCAATCCAATCAGAATTTATCTTGTATTTTGTATTTTGCATAGTGTCCCATGCCTATGTTATTCATAGATATGATCCATGATGTGTGTAGAGGTATTTTTACAAAACTTTGTTAGAATCTGTAGTCCTAGATTGTGACATATAGGTAATTGGAAATAGATGAGAAAGGTAGTATACATGGGTTAAAATGTAGAATAAGTCCTAGATGGTAAATTGAAATACCATTTGGTTATCATGATTGTGAGGGTTCTCTGAAATAGTAGAATGTGAATGGTGTCCTCAACTTTACTATTGGACAAACACTAGAGGTGAATTGACATCATGTGGTTTGTTGGATTGTCACATTATTTTCCCTCAATTTTTTGAATATTCGAGAGGAGAATGGGGGGAATTCCTAGCCATGTTGCATAATGTAAAATAGGGTATTTTATTATCTTGGATAAATTCAATATATTTAAACTCACCATAAATGGAATTGTTTTAGCTTCCATGTTCTTTTGAGTATTAGCTCTATTTGGTAAAGGGGTTGGCCATGTGGGGAGTGTAGGTGATTTGGGAGGAAAGGAAAGCATAATTCACTTCAAATTCTGCCTGAGTATGGAGAAGAGATAAAGAAGAGAAGAAATGAGTTACGATAGAGGCAGTGATTGGAAAGAAGAGGAGAAATTAAGGAAGGAAGATGTGCAACATAAGGAAGGAATGAGACAAGGGAAGATGTGACATAATAACAATACTAGAAGGTGTCCAAGTGGCATAACAACTAAAAAATGACAGTAAGAGATAACTATTGGAAAGTGAAAAAACATTAAGATCATGGGTAAGATTTCTTCTAGATCCATTGGAAGCCACACGTATGAAGGTGTCTTTGTAAGTCAGGTCGTTAGTTCCTACCATTAGGTGTTACTAGAATAGGAAATAAAACCTATTGGCCAAGTATAGGAAGTCCGATGCGAAAGAGACATGTAAAGAGTCTATAATGAGTCTATAAAATAAGGAACCCAAGTTGTATAAGATTTGGCTTCTCTATTGTTAGCTCTTTATTGTTAGACTGTTAGTTTCTCTGTATTTTGTTCTCTGTTAGTTTTTGCTAAGTGAATTTGATTTGAATCTACAGTTGAGTGCACAAAAATGTAGGAGAAGTTGAGTTGATCTAGGATATGTGCATATCGTTAGTAGATTTGAGTGGGGAGAGAGAAGAAGAGAAGATCACAGACCATGAGAGGAAGAAAGAGTTTGTAAATATAGAGAAGAAGATCTAGAACAAAGTCTATAGCTTAGTGCGTAAACAAAAGGTGCATATATTTCTCATGCTAGATGAAGAGCACCTTTGTGGTTTTTTCCTGAATGGGTTTCCACATTATATTTTGTGTATATGCGTGAATATTAAATGTGTTTGATTTACTTGTATAAGTGTTGCATTGAATGAATGCTTATAGATTTTATTATGAAGGAATATATGTATATCAATCACATTGTATCGGTTGAATACATTTATTCCGCACAAAGGTTGTTGTTATATCATTTGCATAAGAGAAGTTGGGCCATAGTGTAAATGTTCACAATAAGAATAATAATCCAGCCGCAGGCTTAGTTTGGCACTTTCGTAAAGGACTGAGGTACTATAAATTCCCCATCCAACTGCCGAAAATTGGTTCTGGAAGTTACCCATAGAAATATATCTTAGGTGAGAATGCATCTACGTCGCAAGTGTTACTGACTGAGCTTTTCTCAGTCAGGACGATATCTTGGGATTTTTTGTGCTAAGAAGAAGGGACTGAACTTGGTTTAGGATCCTCAGAGGAGGGAGGAAAGCCAACAAATGGTGTTGTTACTGGGACTGAATCATTTTGGTGAGGGATATGTTGTGGGAATCAACAAAACTTGAGATCCAATATTGGGTAGATTTCAAAGCGTTAGAATTTGCACAAGAAGAAAGCAATGGATCTTGGCAGAACCAAATAGAGTGGTTGGGTCGGTACCTCTATATGAATATCCATGAGATTTTATTTTCTAAGTTTCCATTTGTGTTTCATGAGTGGTTTTCTATGTTGGAAACCCAACACAGAAAATTTCAAGGAGGAGAATTGAAGGAGTGGAATCCTTAGTTGATTGAGTGACTAAAAAGAGTGAGCAACCCTGTATCGAGGGATCTAGAATTTTGGATAGACACTATCTTGGAGGGATACATTAATAGGGTTTTTTTTACACAATAACCTCATATAGTGAGGTAGAGAGAATTTTTTTTCAAGGACCAAACGGTAGATATTTGTCATCTTTAAAGACATGGATAAAAATACTTGTATGTGAAAAATGCATTCTACAAATGTGAGTAGTACAAGTTATGTACAAAATGGTGGGTATGTCCCAATAGAACTCTATGAAAAATGATGCCAGCTGAGTTGAGATGTTCCTTAGAGATAATGGAACTAAACTAGAGTCTAGTTGTTTAAGAAGCAAAAGAAGATTTCGGCCCAGAAAGCGAAGAAAGACTATGTTAGGAAGAGGGAGTTGCATCACGACCATAGAAGAAGAAGACTACGAGCTTATGTCATACTTGGACAAAGGTTCTTGCGATTAAGAAGAATATCAGTTAATATATGAAGCAGACGAAGAATCAGAAGAGTCAATTGAAGATCTAGATCGAGAACATGGGTACAAAATGCCTACAACAATGCACATCACCAGAGGTAAGATCTAGAGACTTATATCCAAGTGCATTTGTAAATACAAGTAGTAATAACGTGTTGGTATTTACATGTGCAAACCCAGGTTTACTTTATTGTACCAACAAAACCCCTAGCTCACTAGCCCTTTTGGGAACAGACCTCGAAACGGCCTAAAGTCTCACCCAAAGTGATCCTAGATGGGGTGGCTGAAGAATCACGTTTCCTCAACCAGGTTCTACAGCATCCTGGGTTCTCTTGACTCTACTTAACCAGCTAAATCTCTCTGGATGGGCTGTTTCTCTCTTCCTATATGACTCTGCTACGGGACTAGCTCTTATCACATTGTAGCTTCTAGGATGATGTGCAAACTTACTCTTTTGCTCAACTCTTAACCTGTGATATCTCACATCGTAGCTCCTCCGACGGTGCGATATCGCCTTTCTGCGCCGCGATGTTTCCTACAATAAGACTTAATATGCTCATCAACTCTCAAGTTCCAGAGGCTTCCTCTCTGGGTATAATAGCTCAGTAACCTTCATCAAGGTTTTAAACAACTTCGCTTAGCCTCTACAATTTAACGCGCTTAACATTAATCACGCTCAACTCGCTGAACTAAATATACAGAAGTCACTTAACACTATAACTATTAGCTGTCGTGAATCAAGCTCTGATAAACTCATATACAAAATACTTAACACATTCAACTCACATTTAAACTTCTATGTTACTACAACTGAAGGATAGCATACATACATTCATTAACTGATAAGCAATGTTCATGTAACGAATAACAGATGGGTGATTCCATGAAGATGGGTAACACTTTTTGGCCAAATTTGGCGATGAAAACCTGATTTTTTACGTATGTGCTAAATAGAAGCCCTCAAAACACATATATGCCATGTGAATTTCGACTTGCAGTAAAAAAACAAATTGTAGAATATTATGTTGGCTTCATAGTGATATTTTTTTAAAAATATTCCGATGTCATTTAATGTGTGAAGTTTTTCATTTAATGAACTATGTGACCTTAAAAATTTGAAGAAGCTAATAAGTGGCTCATGTCCACGTAGAGTAATTCAATCTTGCATTAATAATTTAAAAAAAATAAATATATGAGCATGATCTACATAAAATGCAGTGTGATGTGCATATTTTTTTGTTAATTTTTTTTGCATTATACAATTATTTATTAATTTTTGAAAGTGACCACATTCGATTTCAGCATCGTTTTAAACACATATTTGTCCATGTAAAGGAATTTTTTCTATTTTTTCAAAAAATGAAAAACCAAAGATACCCTTTTGAAGAGGACACGTCGATATGTGACGTGTGCATTTTTAAGAATTTTTTGGCTGTGTATTTTTAACTCTACGGATTTTTCTTTGAGCTACTTCGAAGTTGCAGTGTGGTTTTCTAAGTATAAGTTTTAGAAGTAATTAAAAAATAAATTTCATATGAATGCCAAAATGCGTGTATGATACCTAAATGGATAGAAGATTCGTTGGTGAATTTATCGGTATCAACTCCGTTCAGTTATGTGCTAGGAATGGCAGGGTTTACACCTCTGCAAGGCACAGGGAATTTTTCATTTGCTTGAAATTGGGCTAAGTCCGTTTTCTTAAGCCCTCGACTGAGGTATAAACCTCGACTGAGGTATTTAAATACCTCGGTAGAGGTATTTAAAAAACCTCGACCGAGGGTTTCTAAATCCCTCGACCGAGGGTTTAACAAACCCTCGGTCGAGGTTTTTTTAATACCTCGACCGAGGTATTGGCTCGGTCGAGGTCTTAGTCCTGTAATATTCTATTTAAAGAGAGCAGCCTTAAGACAAAAGGGTAGGTGGTCATTACATTTTTTGAGAGTTGGTGTCTGAAATGAAAAGAAGGGTCATTTATCTATATTTGTAGAAATGGGTCTTGGAGTATTAGGAGTTATAGATATGATTGATCAAATCTATGAATCCTATGACTCCTCGACCCATATCTACAAATCTACTCCTATTCAAACATTAATGACACTCCCTGAAGCCCCTGGTATAAAATAAAATGGAGCCATTTATTGAGTAGTGGGATGTAACTGCGCAGTGAAAGCTTTTCACATATTGAAAATGGCGAACCACAAAAGAGATTTGGAGAGAGTTTTATGGAGATCAAGGCAAAGTTTTTTGTGGAGAGTTCTATTTTCAATATGTGAAAAGATTTCATTGCTTGCAGTTGCATTCCACTACTCAAAAATGGCTCAATTTCATTTTGTACCAAGGACTTCGGGGAGTGTCATGGTTTTTTCTGACAGAGGTACCTCGGTCGAGGTATTTACCTCGACTAAGTTAATACCTCGGTCGAGGTATTTATTAACCCTCGGTCGAGGTTTTAATACCACGACTGAGGGTTACTAAATACCTCGACCGATGGCTGAACAGAACCTCGGTCGAGGGTTTAACAAGCCCTCAACCAAGGTGCATTTTTTTGTTTTTGCCCACATGCCCTTGCCAAAAAGTGTTACCCCGGTCCGCGGATTCACCCAGATATCAAATAAGTATAGGACAATCACATGAAACAGTCGCACAACACACGGATTTTACGTGGTTCACTTCTAGGGAGGAAGCTATGTCCACAGGAACTGTGTTTCTATTATATCTTGAGAGAGTAACATAGTTTCGCTGCAACCTCTTATGCAGCTTGAGATCTTCTAGGAAACTCCATGCACTCAGATGGGAGCCCTTCTCTCTTAGATCTCTTCTCTTCCTATTATGCTTTCTTCTTACAATATATCCTCTCTCTCTCTCTCTCTCTCAATCCCCGCAGATTGTTACATTCATGCTCAAGGAGTCGGCTGCTGGTTATAGTAAGATAACTACAGCTTTAACAATAGAAATAGAGCTTGACTCTTCCTCAATGTCTTACACAACACACAACCAACTAACTAGTTGACCATCTAACTAGCTAGCTATCTATCTCTCTAATTGTCTAACTAGATAACTATCTAACCCTTCATAATATAGAATACATGCTTAAATAGGTGGCCTGAAGGTCTCACCGTGATAAAAAAATATGGGCCTATCCCAACAGTAACCCAAAACCCTAACTGTGACAGTCGGCCTCTCTGTACTTTGAACTACCGCTTACTAGTCACACTGCAACTTTCTGCAGTCTTCCGTGATTTCTGGCACTGATCATGGGTATGGGTGCCGCTTCCTTGGTTTCTCCCCTTTTTTCCTTTGTCTTTAATACCTCGGCCCGTTGCTCCTTCTCCATTCATGAGGGTAGCTGAGCCCTCCTGTCGTCGTCGCTGCCTTAAATGCAGTGGTTGAGCTCTCTTCTCGGCCGCTTCAGGTACTATTTCCTTTGAATTTCTTGTTTCGATATAGCAGCTTTTCCTATAGTTGCGGGGCCCTAATCCAATAGTCCCCTAACACTTACTTGTGGCTCTTCCCGGAGCCACTAACATCTGGTTTCTCTTTCTGTAGCTTCTCTTTGGCTTCCTGCGAAGTCCTTGCGAATCTCTCCCTGAGTCCTGCGACATCTTTGTCCATAGCTTAGACACGGTCTTGTTCCACTTCAAGCATAACTTGACTAATCAGGGGGTCTTCTATGCTATCAATTTCACTTTTGCTTGTACTGAACTCCTTGAACTTCTGCTCAACCGAATCGACCGACTCTGTGATTTGTTCCTGATACAGTTGAAGCATATTATTGAATTGTATTTCTTTTTCTCGCAACCGCTGTGCTTCCTGTTGCAAATGGTTCATCTCTGTCGTCTTCTTCATCTTTGCAAGAGATCCTAAGATCTTGACTTCTTCCTTCATTACTGCTACTGCATTTTCTATGTTCGGGATGCTCTGCTGCAAATCCAGTCTATCTGGGAGCTCTTCTAGATCCGACCATGTCTTCATTGCATCAGCTAGCAATGACTCTGCATCATCTATGCGACACTTCATCTGTGTTGAAGTGAGTCTAAAGGCCTATGCCCTTGCTTCCTTGTCTACCTCAGGCATTCTTGGTGCTCAAGCCTCAAGCTCAGCAATCTATGCCTTGTGGTCTTCCTCCATCTTGAC